>JAWPHD010009181.1:0-106781 GCA_037043455.1 Cyrtodaria siliqua
TCTATAGTGTCAAACTCAAATCTAATAACACCCATCTATAGTGTCAAACCCAAATCTAATAAGACCAGTTTATAGTGTCAAACCCAAATCTAATAACACCCGTCTATAGTTTTAAACCCAAATCTAATAACACCCGTCTATAGTGTCAAACCCAAATCTAATAAGACCCGTCTGTAGTTTCAAACCCAAATCTAATAAGACCAGTTTATAGTGCCAAACCCAAATCTAATAACACCCATCTATAGTGTCAAACCCAAATCTAATAAGACCCGTCTATGTTGTCAAACCCAAATCTAATGAGACCCATCTATTGTGTCAAACTCAAATCTAATGAGACCGGCCTATAGTGTCAAATCCGAATCTAATAAGACCAGTCTATAGTGTCAAACCCAAATCTAATAAGAACTGTCTATAGTGTCAAACCCAAATCTAATGAGACCCGTCTATAGTGTCAAACCCAAATCTAATGAGACCCATCTATAGTGTCAAACCCAAATCTGATGAGACCAGCCTACAGTGTCAAACCCAAATCTAATAAGACCAATCTCAAATCTAATAAGACCAGTCTGTAGTGTCAAACCCAAATCTAATAAGACCCGTCTATAGTGTCAAACCCAAATCTAATAAGACCAGTCTTTAGTGTCAAACCCAAATCTAATAAGACCAGTTTATAGTGTCAAACCCAAATCTAGTAAGACCAGTTTATAGTGTCAAACCCAAATCTAGTAAGACCAGTCCAGTTTTATTTTAGGATTACTGATCCTCCTACCCAACAATTTGGCAAAACTGAAGAAAAAAAAAAGTTGTGTGATTTTAACAAATTATTACCTCCGACCTAAACAGTTCGAATTTTATACCCACCAAATTAGGTACTAAATATTGCGATTTTATATTGCTTTGACGATTATATCAAATTTTTTGCAATTGAAAAACATCTTCCTTTTTATTTATATTTTTTTTACCCTCCTACCCTACATTTGTGCTGAAAAAATCGGTAAAACAATTTATAAAAAAGAATACTGACCTAAATACTTATAAAGGCATTTTCCTACTTTCAGAGGAAGACATTTATGAAGAAGTTGGCGAATCGCTCTTGAACGAACCTACGACGCCGAAATCCACCAAGGAAGAAAATGTGGCAGATGGACAAGCAGATGAAGAATACGAAGATCCAGATTCGATGCCGCCTAAACTTCCACCCCCTCCTACCAAAGCCAAAGACATGCCCCCTCCCCCACCCCCACCACCAGAGAAATCACCAGCACATAAAGCTAAAGTTCCTGAGCCGCCAGAGGATTTGATTCAAGACGATATTTACGATGAAGCGATGAGTGCTCCAGCCAAGAACGCCGAGGTTCCTGCCCTTCCAGGTCGAGGGAATTCAGTGCCAGTCCGACCACCGGAAGTTCCAACTGGTACAAAACGACCCCGACCTAATAGAGAGCTCCCCGAGCCCCCTCCACCAAAAAGGAAAATCAAGATAAACATCACCTGCAAACCAGAAGAGGATTTTGAAAACAGATATTATGGGAAATGGGATTGCAAGGGAGATAATGCTAATGAGCTATCGTTCAATAAAGGGGAAATAATTCATATCATCAGCAAAGACTTCGACGACAAATCCTGGTGGGTTGGAGAACTGAACGGAAATTTTGGACTGGTCCCCAAAACCTTCCTGACACCAGCATTCATCAGTGTTCCATAAACTTTTTCGTACATTTTACATCAAGACGGCAGATAAAATGCATTTACCATAATTGGAGAGGTCAGCGCGACACTGTTGTATCTTGTTCTTTGTTGTTATATCCAGTAAAACCTGCTCAAATAAGAGACCACCATTTCAGTTTCCAATTGTATTGCTTTTAGTTAAAATGTATCTGTTTTAAGAGACCACCTATGGTAAAAGACCGATTTTGCGTTTCCTTTTAACGAGTTAACGGTATAAGGTGTTGAATAGTTTCGTGTTTGACCCTCTACATGTTGATTTAGTGCCATACAACCATTTTATAGAAGTGATAATATTTAACAAACATGTCACTCAGACGCATTTATGATAAGAACTCCATCTTTCAGATCCCTTTGTTCCAGTAAGATTTAATCTTCTGTTTAGATCCATTTAATCTGTAAGATTTTATTTTTCATTCAGATCCTTTTGTTCCCTAAGATTTCATCTTTTGTTCAGATCCTTTTTTTCTGTAATATTTTATGTTTCATTCAGATCCTTTTGTTCCATAAGATTTAATCTTTTATTTAGATCTTTTTGTTCTGTAGGATTTTATGTTTTATTCAGATCCTTTTGTTCCATAAGATTTCATCTCTTGTTCAGATCCTTTTGTTCTATAAGATTTTATAGGGAAAATCCTTCACGAGATGGTAGGCATGTTGTTATTTTCACAAATAAATTGAATTGTGTTTTAAGGCATAGTTGCACCAACACATGAAAGGTTATATGATCCTAACCATGCTAACAGAATGAACATGCCAGGCTCATCCTCCATTTACATCAAGATAAACTATAGAAAATAGGTCTAGAACCTTCTCATCTGCAGAACTGAAGAGTTGCTGCAAATTCTCTACTAGACACTCCAGTTACGATGGAGCAACATTTTCACGTTTGCATACGCAGTGTCCTGAAAATAAAGTGAATAAGTTTGGTTAAAATCATACATGAACTGATTTAAAACATAATAGATTATTTAACTCCTTTCAGTTATATAGACATCCTTCACTCAATCGTAGGCGTGTTTAATTTGTTCATGACACCGCCTATACAAACGTGAAAATGTGGCTCCATCGTCAATGGAGTGTCTAGATTTTGCCTATAATCGAATCCAGCAGTTAAGTAATCTCTATTTTCTTAATCCAATAAACAAACAATTATCATTTCTATCTTGTAATAAATCAGTGCATTGGGGAACCTTTGTAACTCGGAGATATGAGTTTGGATGTAGGGTGTTTGATTTAAAAGGATACACGACAATCAATTTATTTTAAAACCTGCAGCTTCCCGTTGGTTTATCTACAAAACTTGTATATTTGAAAATCATTATTATTAATTATTTTCGTAGTTCAAAGCCAGTGTTTTCTGGATAAATTTATTTGTTGATAATATTCAACCAATAAAATATTTAAAATGTTAAAAAAATGTTAAAAAAGAGTATGAGAGTGGGCCTTTGGAAACGGCCGAACACGACACATACGAAATATTGCAGTCTCGGTTTGATTGAGACGTTGAGACGTTTCATGAACGGTTGTGAAATATGCTAGCTACCGCTCACGCCCTCTAGCCCCGGGTTGAGCAGAACTCAATATTCATAAAATCAATAGTACATAATTTTAACCATCCCGAAGATGGCATGCATATGGCGGTGGACATAGAGATCTTTTCTTCCCCCATGTCCAGCGGCGTATGGTCCCAGTATCTTACAAAATACTATGCCCCGAAGAGCGAAATAAACAAACTGGAATTTAGTTGGGAACAGCGGTTATGAAGCCTGCGTATCACAAGTAACA
The DNA here is from genome assembly GCA_037043455.1 of Cyrtodaria siliqua. Lineage (NCBI taxonomy): Eukaryota > Metazoa > Mollusca > Bivalvia > Adapedonta > Hiatellidae > Cyrtodaria > Cyrtodaria siliqua. The sequence goes on from JAWPHD010009181.1 coordinate 3,514, forward strand.
GCCAAAAGACTAAATTAAAAAGCAGACAACATATCCTATGAATAAACGATTATTTAAAAAAAAAAAAAAGGAAAAATGTTAAAACTTCAAATTTAAAACATTTTGTATTTAAAGGGGAATGTAGCGCCATAGCCAAACAAGCTCTATTATTAAGAGTTCTGAAAAAAATGGAAAAAGGTGAAAAAAATTATCAAAATCGGATGATAAATAAAAAAGATATGACCATTTAAAGATTGTTCTAATACGAATATGGGAGCCGCCATTTTTAGAACTATGATGTCATAGTTCTATATTACCATATATGGAATATTGATAAATATCATTTAAAACCATGAAAATCACTGCAAATGAATGCACTTTTTTACTGGTCATATAAAGCATTATTGCGTTTTTAAGTATTACATATTTTTCATACAGTTGCTATTATTTTTTCCCTACAAAACTGTTAATTTTCATATTTATAAATATTCCATATATAGTCATTTAGAACCATGATGTCATAGCTCTCAAAATGGCCGCTTCCATATCCGTTTCAACAGAAACTTCAAATGATCATATCTTCTTTGCTTATCATCCGATTTTGAAAATTCTTTCACCCTTATTCAAGTTTTTCAGAACTCTCAATAATAAAGATGGTTTGGCTGTGTCGCTACATTCCCTTTAAATATATGCAAGCAAATAATAATGAATCATTCAGGGTGTCTATTTCTATGTTTGAGTAAAACTTCAAGATGCCATGTGTCCCTTTCAATGTATTTTATTTCAAATACACACACCGGTACACTGTATTTATACATGAGAAACAACAGGATCTGAACGAAAGATGAAATATTATAGAACACTATCGGCGGATGACGTCGATGTCAGCAACACTTTATTGACGTCATGACTCAACATCACAGTTATTTTTTTGTTAGGAGTTAGTTAGTAATTTTTAATGATAATGAATATTCTTTCACTGAGGAATGCCAATCTTTCACCCATAGAAATGTAATAAAATAATACACTTAATGCTATTATAATATACTATTTTGTTTAATGGCGGTCATATATTTTTACATGTATATATTGTAAAATTTATTCCATTTGTAGATTAATCTCTGCTTTTAACTCTTTAACACTATGGATTTTAAATATAATTTCAACCTGGTATGCAATCATCTATTGACTATGCCCAACTCTGGCAATTGACAAGCCTGGATACACTAATTTAATGAGAGGCAAATAGTTTTTTTTATGTATCTTCCTCCCCCCACCCACCCCACTATTCATTTTGTCATTCTTATCGCCCATTCAAGGTCTATATATCATAACACTGTTTGCAAAAGTGGCTCCAACGTAAATGGAGTGTCTACTACTACTTTGCTGCAGTTCTGCAGGTAAGAACATTCTTGGCCCATTCTCCATATTTTATCTTGATGTAAATGGAGGATGAGCCTGGCACGTTCATTCCTGTTAGGCACCATATAACCTTTCATGTGTTGGTGCGCTTTAAAACCCAATTCAGTTTTTCCATGTATATAAGGCAAACAAATGATTCCATTTGTTTTACTGTCTAAAATCTTGCGCACTACGACAAGCCTTCTAAATATAACTTTAAACTGGTATGCGTGGATGTGCAAGACCCCGAATAGCCCCACTTTCACAATGATTGGTTCCAATTGGCCCCAGTTGGCAATGGAAACAATTTAAAGAGTTCAAAACAAGTCTTATTCTACCATAGATTTTAATATATCAAGTATAAACAATTTGCTTTGAATTATTCAAATATTATTAATAAAATGCAAGTTATGTTTACGAATTAAAGGGACACTGCAAGTTTTAAAGAAATTCAAATGTGGATAGTGCTTAAAAGGACACCTAGCAATCTTGAAATATTTTGATATCAAACAGTTTAATATAGTTCATTAAAATACTCAGTGCTGATTGGTTATTGAGGTTGTTTCAAAATGACTATCAAGACCTCTGAGTTGTGTCCTTCAACCGTTAGGATGTCATTTTAAACGTCAGAAAACGGCCAAAACAACAATTACGTTATTTTAAAGGAAAGTTACTTGCAAACAGCAAATTGAAATTGTTAAAAAGGGGATAAAGCTGTATAATATAATATATTTCCAGCAGGTTTATATTGTGCGAGATCAAAACCTGGTGTTTTGGACTCGAAACATATCAAAACTGCGGGCCTATGGCCCTTTGTATTGATGGTCTTCAAGTCCCGTCCACCAGATATCTGGGACAATATAAACCCGCTAGAAATACTTTATTTCTGAAATAAAACGAATACCTTGATTTATTAATCCAGTATCATTCTGACTTTAAACCTGCTTTAATACATATATTTAAATAAAATAGAATTTCGAGTTTTTTAAATTTTATTCATTATTCTAACAGGTTGAAATTGTTGTATTTGTGCAATATAATAAACCATTTGTAATAGATGTATAAACAATTTGCTTTGAACTGTTCAATTTTTCTTTTTGAATTTCAATCACCAGATTAATGGTGATCCGTTTATTCAGCCTGTAATAGGTTTGTGGGGGCCAGAGTTGGCCACCTCTCAACAAACCGTACAGATATAAATGTAAATATGCATCAATTTTGTATTTTAAGAGTATAAAAAACAATATTCAAAATAAACAAATGCATATATCATAATGAAAGAACTGTATAAGTGGGGGATTTTTCTTCTTTACAATTTTCGAAGTAGTTTGTACAATGTTGACGAAATGTTAAAGGGAGACATTCTAATAATTATTAATAATGATGGCAGATATGCAAGTTAAGAAGAAAAGCTAACACGATCTCTTGAGTTTAAAAAAGTAAGATTGCCGTGTGTCCAATTAAGGAGAATTTGGCTGCTTTAACGAGCATGTTTGAGTGAGGTTGTTTGAGAGCTTCTTCATGTCTCTGACTTGTTGATTTCGTAGTCATTTTTAAAAAAAACTATGTTGATATTATGTTATTGATTTTGTTATATTATTCAGGTTCCCGGGGGCCCCCGTTTGGTCACGGGGCAAAGAATAGGGCCACTGCAGATCCCTTTGGAGGGGTAGGCAGAGGGGTAGAATCCCCCCAAATTCATGTTCATTTTATCATTTTTTGTTCATGTTCATTAAAGGTCTTCATCATGATCCCTGCATTGTTTCAGGTGCTATCTCGCTTGCATCAAAAGAGCAGTGGCAGAAAAACAATAACGTGGCTCCAGCGTAAATGGAGTTTCTACGATAGAATTTGCAGCAACTCTGCAGTTCAGGGTGAGAACGTTCTAGGCCCATTTTCCATATTTTATCTCGATGTACATGGAAGATGAGCCTGGCATGTTCATGCCTGTTAGGCGCCATATAACCTTTTCATGTGTTGGTGCTCCTTAAAACCCCAATTCAATTCAATTCATTTATAGCTTATTACAAAAAGGAATTAAAAAAAAGCAAAGCCGTTTATTTAGTTTTATTTAAGGTCAATGTTAACTAAACGTCCCTATCTCACCACCAACAGGCACATTTTACAACAGATATACACCATTTCTAAATCTACTGACAATATATAACAAGAAATCCGTGGATTCACATGTCTCGCCTAATGGGGGCTGGACGTAAAAATAAAAACGTCAATGGTGCTTAAATGAAAGTTTGTAAACATTTTAGTAACTAAAAACAACCGAGTTTGCCGTTTGCTTTTGCAGAGATGACATCTAAGTGCATTTGTTTAAAAACAAAATGCCATTCTATTAAAAACAAAATGCCATTCTATTAAAAACAAGAGGCCCAAGAGGGCCTGTGGATGCTCTACTGGCTAAAACGGCTCTTATATCAAGGGTTGTCGACATAAAATTCCCATCATTATTTTTTTAAAACATTGCAAAAACAACTGGGATAGGATGGCCTTAGATCGCTCACCTGGTAATCATGGGCATTAAGTCTGCTGTGTCTAGTCTGGCATAGGTATTTTTTAATTTGTCCCAATTCTTCTATGAATGAAATTTCATAAAAATGGGTTGGGGGTTATATTAACATTCTAAACAAATATGGTAAAGATCAGATAAAACATGAAGTAACTACAGATTTAACAAAGGAAAATACAATATAGCATTTTTCAACAAATCAAGGGCCATAACCTGTCGTTTCTAACAATATCTAGCTGGTTTTCGAACTTGTCCAAGATTTTATTGATATTCCACGCTTTGCACAACTAGACATCATACTGAGGCTTCCCGCCAAATTTTGTAGAAATCTAACAAGCCGTTTAGGAGGAGTAGGGCCGACATAGAAATTTAAAGTAAAAATGTCCAAGTGCCATAACTCAGCGAACTGGAACAAAAGCGCAATATGCACAACTAGACATCTAACCGATGCTTCCTGCCAAGTTTCGTCGAAATCCAACAAGGCGTTTAGGAGGAGTAGCGCCGACAAGAATTTTAAAAGTAAAAACGTCAAGGGGCCGTAACTTCATCAAAAATCAAGAAAAAAAACACAATAGGCACAACTAGAATTCATAGCAATGCTTCCTACTAACAAGGCGTTAATACCAAAAATAATGAAATCAAAAAAATCAAAAAAAAAAAAATCAAAAAAAAAAATCAAAAAAAAAAAATCAATCAAATAAACAAAATAAATAAATAATAATAATAAAAAGAATAAAAAATCAAAAAAAAAAAAAAAAATCAAAAAAAATACAATATATATATATATATAATAAAAATAACAACAACAACAAAAAACACTAATAATAAAAAAAAAGAAAGGCAAACCATCTGGTAAAGTTTGGTAAAGATCAGATGAAAAATGATAGCCCTATATCGTATTAACGAGGCAAAATATAGCATTTTTAACTAAATCAAGGGCCATAACTCCGCTGTTACTGGTCTGGCGTGTTTTCGAACTTGTCCGAGCTTTCATTGATATTAACAATCTGTTAAAGTTTGGTAAAGATCGGATGAAAAATGAGGCCATTGGACAGTAGAGCTAAAAATCATCAGCTCCAAAAAGTAGGCCAAGATCATCGATGAAATCCATGCATCCAAAAAGATGCAGTACCCAAGACACAACTATGTCAAAATAGAATATGTTTTCTTCCGATGATTAAGCTATAAGGTAGGTTTAAAACATCTAGTGCCTTATTATGAATTATAGTTCATGAGAAAGTGATGTAACTATAACAATTTAAGTTATCTGCCGTTTGCTTGGATGGTGAAGGTCACATCCACATTTGCTATGTGACGTTGCAATGTACCACTCAAGATACAACTATAAGCAAAGTTTAAAAGGTCTTAGTGCATACAGTTTGTGAAAAAGTGACATAAACGCCAAATTTGAAGGTAAACATTATAAGGTTATCTGCTATTTGCTTGGAGGGTCAAGGTCACTTCCACATTTGCCTTGTCACATTGCTATGTACCACTCACGATACAGCTATAAGCAAAGTTTGAAAGGTCTAGTGCATACAGTTTGTGAAAAAGTGACCTAAACGCAAAAGTTGAACCTAAAAATTAGTAAGTTATCTGCCCTTTGCTTGGAAGGTCAAGGTCACTTCCACATTTGCTTTGTCACGTTGCGATGTACCACCCAAGATACTACTATAAGCAAAGTTTGAAAGGTCTAGTTCATACAGTTTGTGAGAAAATGACCTAAACGCAAAACTTGAACCTAAAAATTAGTAAGTTATCTGCCCTTTGCTTGCGTCTACAATAGAATTTGCTGCAACTCTGCAGTTCTGCAGGTGAGAAGGTTTTAGACCCATTCTCCATATTTTATCTCGATGAGCCTGGCACGTTCATTCCTGTAAGGCGCCATATAATTTTGCATGCGCTGATGTGCCTTAAAACCCAACTCAATTTACTGAAATCAGTCGTACAAATCTTAAATGAATCCTGATGCACAACCAAGGATAGCACAAATACATTTCCTTGTACATGAGGCCCTTTAGAACAGATAATATTATTTGTCAATTTTAAGTCGGAAACCAAAATCTCTGAGAAAAATTGGATGTACTTTAACCAGAGGTAATCCCAATCAGAAGGCAACTCATCGACTGCGTCGGTGGCCTGGTGAGAGAGCATCCGCCTCGCAAGCGGGAGGTAGTGAGTTCGATACCCAGCTGGTGCATGCCAACGACTAAGATGACGATCAAGAGATGAATGCGTTTTTTTACGAATATAGTAACGTCTTCATAAAAAGGATACTAGTAGCTCCGTTGTTAGCTGTGTGATGATTTGTATCTACCACAGACCTATGATTCCTTAGTGTGAAATACAGGGTAGCGGCACCACTCCATCTGAACTTCCCGGCGAGGTTTCTGCCAAAATTGGGGAGCGTACACAACATGTGTCTAAAATGAATAAAAAGCAGAATTGACTTCATTTTCAAAAGCATTTAAATTAAAACGACTGTAAACATTCATATCAGGCATTATTTATGCCGAGAAGACACCTCTCTCAAGTGACAAGTGATGAGAGCCATCGGACACGTACAAGCGGGCTTAACCCAGCGCCATGTGGCAACTTTTTGTTCGGAATCGGCGTGTGGTTGGAAGACTATGGCAAAGGAACTTATCGTTGATAAGGTTGCGATAAGAGTATACATATACATAGAGTGGAAAGGTCATAAGTATGTCCTTAAACTATTGAGTGTGCATGTTAATGAGACATAACTAATTGGGAGTGGGACACGCACTACTATCACTACTAATTGTTAAAAACAAAAGTGCAGAAAATGACATTAAAATCATATACTTTATGCTATTATAGAATACTGTTTTGACCAGTGTCCACCACTCATGTAGCAACTGGCCACTACTATTCACCACTTTGGTGGCACAGGGTCCTTATATATCGTTATAAGGGCCTTGAGTGGCAGCAGGCATCCATTCTTAACCACTCACATGCCAGCTGGCCAAAGCTATACACACTCTTATTACAGCTGGACAACACTCTTCACCACTCGTGACATCTGGCAACCACACTCCACCACTCATGTGACAGCTGGCCACCACTCTGCACCACTCGGGAGGTAGCTTGCATCCACTCTCCATCACTCACGGGACTGGTGGTCACCACTCTCCAGCACTCCCGTAGCAGCTGACCACCACTCTTCACTACTCACTTGATAAATGGCCACCACTCAGGTGCATCCAATCTCCAACACTCAAGCGGCAGCTGAAATCCACTCACCATCACTCAGATATAATCTAGCTACCACTCTCCACCACTCATGTGGAAGGTGACCACAACTTTCCACCACTCACTTGGCAGCTAGCTACCACCCTCCGCCACTCAAGTGGCAGCTGAATACCACTCTCCACCACTCATGTGGTAGCTGGCCACCACTCCACCATTCACGTGAAAGCTGACCACCAATCTCCACTACTCAACGTGAAACTGACCACCACTCCAACACTCATGTGGCAGCTGGCCAACACTCACGTGGAAGCTGACCACCACTCTCCACCACTCACGTGAAGCTGACAACCACTCCATCACTCGAGTGGCAGCTGACCACCACTCCACCACTCAAGTGGCAGCTGACCACCACTCCACCAGTCCACTCAAGTAGAAGCTGACCACCACTCTCCACCACTCACGTGGCAGCTGGTCACCTAGTCTCGGCCAGATAGACCGGTTAGGCCAATTAAAGCGCCCACTAGCGATTAGTCCAATTTATTCGCGCGTTTTTTTCACGTGCATGAAGTTGGCGTTTGCGTGACGTCATGTTGTAAATAAACGTACAACGTCAATTATTGATGCACCTGTTACCATTTTTGACGTCACATGCTGCTTCTCAAAAGTTAAAAGTAAGACATTATTATGAAATTAATTCAGAAATAAGTGTTTTGAAAGTCTCGTTGAATCTCTCAAAATCTCGCCAAAATCGCCCAAAACGAGAGGGCGATTTTAAACTTCGTAGTTTCACCAGGCCCTGGTTCTGGATCCGTGTAGCATAGCGTAACGAAGAAATCAGAAGCGGGCCGGGAGACCGAGGCTACAGGCCTACACTCCACCACTCACGTGGAAGCTGACCACCACTCTCCACCACTCACATGAAGCTGACCACCACTCATGTGGCACCTTGCCAACACTCACGTGAAAGCTGACCACCACTACACCACTCACGTGGAAGCTGACCACCACACCACCACTCAAGTGGAAGATTACCACAACTCCAAAACTCACGTGGAAGCTGACCACCACTCTCCATCACTCACGTGTAAGCTGACAACCACTCAAGTGGCAGCTGACCACCACTCATGTGGCAGCTGGCCACCACTCTCCACCACTCACATTGAAGCTGACAACCACTCCACCCCTCGAGTGGCAGCTGGCCATCACTCATGTGGCTGCTGGCCACCACTATCCAACATTCACGTGGAAGCTGACCACCATTCTAAACCACTCAAGTGGCAGCTGGCCACCACTCTCCACCATTCACGTGGAAGCTGGTCACCACTGTCCACCACTCAAGTGACAGCGGACCACCATTCTCCAACACTCAAGTGGCAGCTTACCACCACTCTCCACCACTCAAGTGACAGCTGACCACCTCTCTCCACCACTCATGTGGCAGCTGGTCACCTGTCTCCACCACTCATATGGCAGCTGGTCACCACTCTCCACCACTCAAGCGGTAGCTTACCAACACTCTCCACCACTCAAGTGGCAGCTGGCCACCTCTCTCCACCACTCATGTGGCAGCTGGTCACCTGTCTCCACCACTCATATGGCAGCTGGCCACGACTCTCCACCACTCAAGTGGCAGCTGACCACCACTCTCCACCACTAATGTGGCAGCTGACCACCACTCTCCACTACTCATGTGGCAGCTGGCCACCACTCTCCACCACTCAAATTGCAGCTGGCCACCACTCACGACCACTCAAGTGGCAGCTGGCCTCCACTCAAGTTTCAGTTGGCCACCATTCTCCACCACTCAAGTGGCAGCAGCTTACCACCACTCAAGTGGCATCTGGCCACCACTCTCCACCACTCATGTGGCAGCTGGCCACCTCTCTCCACCACTCACGTGGCAGCTGACCACAACTCTCCACCACTCAAGTGGCAGCTGACCACCACTCTCCACCACTCAAGTGACATCTTACCATCACTCTCCACCACTCAAGTGGCAGCTGTCCACCTCTCTCCACCACTCATGTGGCAGCTGGTCAACTGTCTCCACCACTCATGTGGCAGCTGGCTACGACTCTCCACCACTCAAGTGGCAGCGGACCACCACTCAAGTGGCAGCCTGCCACCACTCTCCTCCACTCAAGTGGCAGCCGGCCACCGCTCTCCACCACTCAACTGGCAGATGACCACCACTCTCCACCACTCAAGTGACAGCTGGTTACCACTCTCCACCACTCAAGTGGCAGATTAACATCACTCTCCACCACTCATGTGGCAGCTGGCCACCTCTCTCCACCACTCATGTGGCAGTGGCCACCACTCTCCACCACTCAAGTGGCAGCTGGCCACCACTCTCCACCACTCAAGTGGCAGCTGGTCACCACTCTCCACCACTCAAGTGTCAGCTTGCCACCACTCTCCACTACTCGTGTGGCAGCTGTCCACCACTCTCCACCACACATGTTGAAGCTGGCCACCACTCTCCACCACTCATGTGGGAGCTGACCACCACTCTCCACCACTCAAGTGGCAGCTGACCACCACTTGCCACCACTCAAGTGGCAGCTGGCCACCATTCTCCACTACTCGTGTGGCAGCTGTCCACCACTCTCCACCACACATGTTGAAGCTGGCCACCACTCTCCACCACTCATGTGGGAGCTGACCACCACTCTCCGCCACTCAAGTGGCAGCTGACCACCACTTGCCACCACTCAAGTGGCAGCTGGCCACCATTCTCCACCACACATGTGGAAGCTGGTAACACTCTCCATCACATATGTGGCAGCTGACCACCACTCTTCACTACTCAAGTGTTAGCTGGCCACCATTCTCCACTACTCATGTGGCAGCTGACCACCACTGTCCACCACTCAAGTGGCAGCTGGCCACCACTCTCCACCACTCATGTGGAAGCTGACCAACACTCTCCACCACACATGTGGCAGCTGACCACCACTCCACCACTCAAATGGCAGGTGGCCACCATTCTCCACCACTCATTTGGCAGCTAACCACGACTCTCCACCACTCAAGTGGTAGCTGACCACCACTCTCCACTACTCATATGGCTGCCGGCCACAACGCTCACCACTCACGTGGAAGCTGACTAACACTCCAACATTCAAGTGGCAGCTGACCACCATTCTCCACCACTCATATGGAAGCTGGCCACCAATCTCTACCACTCACGTGGAAGCTGATCACCACTCTCCACCACTCACGTGAAAGCTGATCACCACTCTCCACCACTCACGTGGCAGCTGACCACCACTCTCCACCACTCAAGTTGCAGCTGGCCATCAATCTCCACTACTCATGTGGCAGCTGGCCACCAATCTCCACCACTCATGTGGCAGCTGACCACCACTCTCCACCACTCAAGTTGCAGCTGGGCACCACTCTCCACCATTCACGTGGAAGCTGACCACCACTCATGTGGCAGCTGACCACCACTCTCCACTACTAATGTTGCAGCTGGCCACCACTCTCCACCACTCACGTGGAAGCTGGCCACCACTCGCCACCACTCACCTGGCAGCTGATCACCTTTCTCCACTACTCATGTGTCAGCTGGCCACCACTCACACCACTCACGTGGAAGCTGACCACCACTCCATCACTCAAGTGGAAGCTGGCCAACACTCTCCACCACTCACGTGGAAGTTGACCACCACTCCACCACTCAAGTGGCAGCTGGCCACCACTCAACTTAGAGCTGACCACCACTCTCCACCACTCATGTGACAGCTGGCCATCACTCTCCACCACTCATATGGAAGCTGACCACCACTCCACCACTCAAGTGGCAGCTGACCACCACTCTTCACCAATCATGTGGCAGCTGGCCACCACTCTCCACCACTCACGAGACAGCTGACCACCACGCTCTACCACTCAAGTGGCAGCTGACCACCACTCAAGTTGCAGCTGACCACCACTCTCCACCACACATGTGGCAGCTGGCCACCACTCTCCACCACTCATGTGACAGCTGACAACCACTCTCCACCACTCAAGTGGCAGCTGACCACACTCTCCACCCCTCATGTGGCAGCTGGCCATCCCTCTCCATCACTGATTTGGAAGCTGACCATCACTATACACCTCTCACGTAGTAGCTGGCCATCACTCTCCACTACTCACATGGCAGCTGGCCACCACTCTCCACCACTCACGTGGACGATGACCATCACTCTCCACTACTCTGGTGGCAGCTGACCACCACTACCCACCACTCACGTGACAGCTGACCACCACTCTCCACGACTTAATGACACGACTCCATCCTGGATTACCAACGAGGTTTCTGAAGACATCATCTGAAAACAACTAAACCTTAAAGCTGTACAGTCTCTATTTTAACTGGTAATAAGTCATGAATATATGAATGAGTCACGTGTGAAATAGTTCCAAATCGACGAACACCCCCAAAAGTCGGTATATAAGCAGAAATCTATGCGTAGAATTTCACATTTTTATTTAGCCTCCGTACAGGTAACATCGATAAATATACGGCTCCAGAATATATGATAAAAATGGTCGCCCGGAGCGGGATTTGATCCACAGCCTTGCACTTGTAAGTTATGAAAGATGTACGCTGAACCACTAGACCACTGCTATTTATTGGTATGTTGTAGCATTTTTAACACTAAATAGGCATTACGTAATAACAAACGCGCGAACACAAACTCATCAAGCGCTAAATAGCAAGTCGAGATATGGTTGTTTTGAGGCGAAGTATTAGTTTCATATTGATAACATACACAAAGAAGAAATCGATTGATATATAGACTCTGTAGCTTTAAATACCACACGTACAACTCACTAAGAGAAGGAGAGGAAATCATTGAACATGTCGGAAGTTATACAGTCGTTCCAAAAATTGACTAGATGCATGGACGTTTTTAAGATTTGGTCAATTGAAATATGCAGGCATTGCGCGATGTTTCAGATTCAGATTCAGAACCCATCCCCCCTCCCCACCTACCCCCATCCCCGCAGATAATGCGCATGGAGTCGTGCCGAACGTATTGTTTCAGAAACCTCCCCGGATAATACGCATGGAGTCGTGCAGAATACTCTACTTAAAAAAATTAAGGGGGCGTATCGTAGCTCGATGGTAACCCGGGTACAGAAAATAAAACCATACCAGCTATGATGATCAACTATAGTTACTTAAATAGTCGGACTGTAGTAGGATCAAATTCAATATAGTTTTACAAGAGTGTCGCAATATGTATCAGTGGTTCAACTGACGCCAAACGCATGGTAGCTGTAGTTTCAAAATGGCGTATGCTCAAACAGATCAAGAATGTTCAGTAAAGGTTTGGCCTTCGTTTTGAATATCAAAAATATCCTTAAGTTCAGATGTAAAGGGGTTTTGTTTTATTGATACATATATCAATACATCGCGCCAAGATCGTCGTCTGAAAATTACATACAGCGTTGAATATTTAAACAGCTGAATCGTGACATCAAAGGGTATTCACTCTGCACTTCCTCTTACTGCGATTTATCATTGTGTGAAGTTTTATTTCAGTCCCTTTAGCGGTTTTTGAATTATGCTCCGGACAAGAACTATACGTATACTATTATAAAGGTCAATAACTCTAATCTGAACGAAGACAGAGTTACAGTTTTTGCACTCTGCACTTCCTGTGGGTGTTCACCCCCTCCCCCGCACCTCCCCTCGAGTACTGAATACTCTCTAATTTAGAGCTGAGTACTGAATACTCCTTCATTTTAGACCCGATTACTGAATACTATTTTAACCCGGGCCGTGGGTACTGAATACTCTAAATTTTCACTGAATACTGCGTACCAAAAGAGAGGGGTGGGGTGGGTTGGTAGGGGTGGGGAGGGTGGGGGACATCCCCCTTCCTTACATTGCCCATTCGCATTGTGTAAATTTTATTGTAGTCCTCATAAGAAGGTTTGACGTTATGCTCCGGACAAAAAATCTAAATATAAAATTACAAAGGGCAATAACTCTCTATTTCAAATAAAGACATAATTACTGTTCTTACAATATGCACTACATCTCAATGCCCTCTATTAATTTGTGAAGTTTCATTGCAGTCCCATAAGTGGTTTTGAAGTTATGCTCCGAAAAATCCAATAATTCTAGGTACCATTACAAAGGGGAATAACTAAATGAAGATATAGTTACGGTTCTTGCACTCTGCACTTTCTCTCATTTCCCTCAAATTCTAAGTATAAACTTACAAAGGGCAATAACTATTATTTAAATGAAGACAGAGTTACGGTTCTTGCATTCTCACTGCCTCTCACTGCGCTATTACTGTGGAAGTTTCATTTTAGTTAAATTTTAGTTTAATGTAACAAAACTTAACAGGACGCCGCGAGTTTTTTTTTTTAATAGGGTTGCCGTGTGTGCCTTTAAAATACATACGATATAACGTAATTGTCATTATAAGTTAATTTCGGGGAGCATAACATATGTCGGTTGATAGAAAATATAATAATGACATCAGAAAAAAAACGATTTATAAATCGAGTGAATCAGTGATATAAATAATAACGCCAACCCATATGCGGAATTCTACTTTCACTTTCAATATCCGAAAAATGGGCTATTTTTAGCTTACCAGATTTAATAACCAATGATATGTAGATTTTCAGCAAAAACAAAAAAACTCGAATATTTTTTCTCACTTTTTTAAGAAAAACCTTGACCTAATAACACTAACTGTGCTTTCGGTTTCTATGTTTTTAGGAAAACAGTTACACTATTTTATCTAAGATCAAATTTAAGGTCCTTTATTATACTAATAAGCTATCAGCTTATTTGATACTGCATGCATACACAATGGGTAGTATACACAATATACACAATGGGTAGTATACACAATGGGTGTGATATCTTGTTTTTTCGTGATATTTTAACTGCTGACCCTGCTTTTTTATCAGTGGAAACCTCTATTTTCTATAAATAAACAGCTCTTCTAGGAAATGACGTGTTGCTAAATATAGCCATTTGCTTTGTTTATAAAGTTTGACAGCTGTCAAAACGGGTCACAGTATGTGTTAATCTTACGGAATAACGGATAATTTTGTAATATCAGCTTCATACTACTGCTATAGACATTTTAATAAATGAGTGAGCTGGACCTTCGTCTATATAAAGCTGCACTTTTGTAAATCAGTAAGTAATTTGTTATTTTTCAGACTTCCTGTTTCTAATTTGCGTCGCCATTTTAAATACTTAAACCACAGTCAGCAGAATCATCTTAATTCAGTATTGGCATTAACCATGTTTCAGTATATTAAACACAGATTACAAGCTGCATCACGAGTCTGTATTGTTGTCATAGATACGCATCATTGCCAGGGCGGATCTATATTCGGCTGACATGGTCCAGCGGATAACGCGGTGAACTTGAACCGGAAGACCTGGGTCCAAGCCTGAATGGCGCCAGTGAAATTCGCCGGTGTGTTCTTGACTTTCCCTTATCAGTGTTCCTCGGCGGTTCCGTGTATCGGAGTTATCTTCCGAGCATTGTAAAACACGTATATGAATCTATTGTTTAGTAGCAGTAGAGCAGGTTCCCGGATTCCTATGTATTCTTCCCCTCTCTTTGGGCGGCTCTAAATTGGATACACTGTGTCAAAGAGCCGTTAAACAACATGCAGTTCAATTCAAGGATATGTACAGGTCATTACCAGGGGCGGATCTGTAGTGTGGCCGTATGTGTGTGTGTGTGTGTGTGTGTGTGTGTGTGTGTGTAAAAGGGTAAAAGGGTGGGGGGGGGGGGTGGGGGGTGCGGAGTGGGGGGGGGGGGGGGTGCGTGGGCGTAGATAGGTAGGTAGGTGTGCGTGCGTGCGTGCGTGCGTGTGGGTTTTATTATTCACCTATGCTGCCATTGCCAAGGGCGGATGAGAGTTTGTGTTGTTGTTCCATGTAGCTATAATTTCAGGGGTGGGTCTGTACATGTAAATATCATTGCCAGGGGCCGATTCAGGTTTTCAGGTCAGGCGTGACTTAATCTTTATATATATATATATATATATATATATATATATATATATATATATTCTATACACTTAATAAATAAAGTAATGCAGCATGAATAAAATAACGTACACCCCCACCCCACCACCACCACACACACCCGCCCCCACCCCACCACCACCACCGCTACCACACACACACATCTCGTTTTTATTTCAACCTGTGATACCATTGGATGAATCGGAGGCAGTCCGATCTAAACTATATCATTTAGCTTGATGCAAGGTTTTTATTTTTTAAAAACAAAACAGGAGGACTGAAATGCCCGCCTGTTGATTGTGTCGCTCTTGCAACAGTTTCAGAAATAGGTGAGAGAAAAGTGGGAGGGGCCAAATCGCGGGGACAACAGCAATCCTGGTTAGGGACCCTAAACTTATTTGCAAACTATTATACTTCTAGCTGTTGTGGATTCAGAAGAGAAGCTGTTTGAAAGAGGTTCCTTTAAACTGTATGTAAAACTGTGAACCCCGGGGTGGGGTCAAATTTGACCCAAGGTTCACCATTTAACACACTTGGAAGAGGACCTTTGAGTTAATGATAAATGCAACTAATATACATATTGCCCATGTAGTTTCATAGAAGATGAATTTAACTATTTTCCTATACAACTCTGTACAATTATGACCCCCCAGGTCGGAGCTACATTGTACCCCAGTGTCACCATGCAGAGGACCATACGCTTATGTTAGAAGTAGATGTTTCATCTTTTCCCTATGTCTAATTAAAGTATGTAAAACATGTGACCCCTGGGACAGGACCGAGTTGTACCACGTCACCATTTAACCAAACTTGGCAGTGGACCGTATGCTCGTGCTATGTGCAATATAAGAGACCTCTAGCGCTTGTAGTTTTTGCACGATTTTCCTATACACAACTCTGTAAAATATGACTTTAAAACTTAAATAAAAGAAATACAATGGAGTTACGGTGGTCTAGTGGTTAAGGCATCCGCCTCGTAATCCGGAGGTCGAAAGTTCGAGTCCCGTCAGAGGCGGCCTTGTTACTGAAGAGAGACCGGTTGGTGAGCCGCCAGCTAGTTAAATAACAGTTGCCGATTGCCTACCTGACATTAAAAAATAGGAATCGGAAGTAATGATGTTCAAGACAAAGGTGTCTCATAAGTAAAAATTGACTGGCCCTTTCAATAGGGGTGACACTATAATAAGCAAACACTTTACTTTACTTTACTTACAATTCGAAGATTTTATCGTTATTCTACCATAGGTTTGGTTCTACCATAGGTTTGGTTGTTTGGTTCTACCATAGGTTTGGTTGTTTGGTTCTACCATAGCTTTGGTTCTACCATAGGTTTAGAACCATAGGTTTGGTTCTACCATAGGTTTGGTTGGCTGAATGGAGTTTTACGTCTTATTCAGCTCATATTTTAGAATATATATATGACAGTCGATTTTTTAGTGGTGGATGCAGACCTCCCTCTTTTTCATGGGCGGAACTGTATACCTCCCGGCCCGTCATATGTTACAATAATAGGTTTAAATATGTAATTGGTGCATATAATTAACAATTAGACAATTAGCAACCTGCCAAAAACAACAAAAACAACAAAACAAAACATTTCTTCTAGGAAATTAATTATGATTTACAATGTAGTACAACTAACAGGACGCCGCCAGTTTCTTTAATTGATACATACCATATACCGTAATTGTCATTAATGGAGGAATGTGATATTTAAAAAATACAGGAACAATTTAGTTTTATTATCTTGTATTGCCGCGTTATATTTGTTAACCTGCTTCATGTGATCGAGTCATACTTATATAATTATAGATATTAATAATTGCAATTTTAAGTGATTTGAAATGTTATTTAAAATCTGAACCAATCCTTTTCCAAAAACGGATTGTAATGACGCTTGATTTAAATTTAGACAAACATATCAGAAAACCTCAAGGGAATAGATAAAGCTTCTTTGTTGAACTAAACTGGGTTTTCTGAGGATGCAAAGATTTTACCTTTAGCTATGCACTGGAGTATGCAACTGTTCGCGTCTATTTTGACATTCACACGCATTCGGTGTGTTTCTTAGTTTTTTGTTTGTTTATGTTTGTAAACATTAGGTAAACGCTATATTTACTAATCTTGGAATTCCGCCTGCCATGGGATAGCTGTGAAATCTTGATAGATTCAATGTTCAGTGTTCGTATATTATAATCATGGAATGGATTATAATCGGGGAGTGGATTTGGGACGTAGTTTGTTACACGTTTATATGCTGTATTTTAGCTAGCACAGTATTTTATATTTTACAAAACGTGTCTCAAAGTGGGATTCCTCATGAGGTGAGTTTTCGCTGCCAGCTTTGAAATGTCTTCTGCTAAACTTTGAATTCAAACCTTGCGGTGCTATTTTAAATGCAACGTGTTAGGTCACATAAAAAAGATGTGTGTGGTTCAGGTAACCCGACTGACCCTATTATAAGGGGCCGACCCTAAAATATTTTATGCAAAAATTAAAAAAAAAAAAAAAAAAAAAAAAAAAAAAAAAATGTTAAATACAAAAAAATCGGACTCAAGGTATAGTAATTTAAACATATCAAATTCATTATCAGAATTAAATTCATTATTGAGAAAAAAAATATACTGAGTGGCGAACCCTAATCTGCCTGCAGATTATATGAAGGTTCATCTAGTTTACATTTGATGTTTTTGACTGTAGCACAGAAAGGGTTAAATACGGAAGTATCAACAACATTGCTTAATGAAGATATGAGGTGTTTGATAAAATGTACTAGTTACTTGATGGACCTCATTCGCAACATCTTGATCAGTTCATGGAATGGTATCTCGAATGTATCTTACAATGTAAAAATAATCCATATTGATTACATAATACTAATAGATCATAGTATATATGACAACAGGCATCACTTTAACAACAAAGTTTGCAATTTTGTCCAGCCAATCGTTATGTCTATAGTTTATTTACATGAAATCGTTAATTTTACCTTTCACATTTATTGCTTTATTAAATATATACTCAGCTGCAAAAGAAAGTGTACACTTGGAAAATATTACTTTACACCCTATCCTCTTTATCAAGGGACAGTCCCTTAATGATTCGACCTATTGAAAAACAAATGACAACATGATATTTGCAATGTAATGATAAAAACTTTGGTACCAAACATGGCATATTCATTTTGGAATATGTCAATTTAATTTAACTCAGTGTCCACTTTCTTTTGCAACTCAGTATACAACGCAAATCATACATAAAATCGCGTGGCTCTTGTTTATAACAGTGCACTTGTTATCTGTTCCGCCGCCATTCAGCTAACACAATGTCAATAATTTGACCGAAGTCATTCGCAATACATATTCATTTCATTTAATTTTGTTTCAAGCCTTCGTGTTCATATTGTCATTTTTTTGCTCATTTAAGGTCTTCATCGGTTTTCATCGTGACCCTTCGTGTGAAACGTGGGAACATGGCTCCATCGTAAATGTAGTGTCTTCTGTAACATTTGCAGCAACTCTGAAGTTCTGCAGGTTAGAACGCTCCATATTATATCACGATATATATGGAGGATGGGCCTGGCATATCATTCATGTTTGCTGTCATATAGCCTGTTTGATGCCATGTAACATTTTTTTGTGTTGATGCATTGTTAAAACAAATTCAATCCAATTTCTTTCAGGCTTGTAGAGTAAGACCACTAAAAGCGTCAACAAGGAAAGCCTTATATCGTCGACGTCGAGCACTGCAGAGGCGTGAGAGGTTACAAACGAATAAAAAAGTCGCAACGAAAGATGAAAGCTGTAAAACTATAAGTGATAAAAATAAAGGTGTAACAAGACTAAAGCGTGAAACTAGAGGGTTAACATACATTACAGGCACCAGAAGAAAAGATATACCAACGGCGCAAAATAACTTGGCAGCCGTGACCAATGACACGCGTGCAAGGATACATTATTCTGCAGTCAGCGCTCATTTCGAATCTGCTGCATCAATTGTCAATACAGATCTTACTTCAACCGTGTCAAGACTTACAAGAAGAGAACAAGCAAAAAGATCAACCAATGTCACCACTGTTGACGATGTAAACAAAAGGGGAAACCCATTTCGTGGAGATTTACCGAGCGATTCAACCGCTTTTGAGAAGGTTTGTTTTAAAAAATATATATATTTCATAATGTTGACATATATATTCTGTAAACATTATAAGTAGTAAAGAAAACAAGCATTCAAAGCTTACATAAATTATTGTCCTTGAAGAAGACTCTTCTTCTTCTAATTAAAAGTACCATTATTACAATTTACTACATTATTTTTATTTTTATTATTATTGTTGTTATTATTACTATTAAAATTAAAATTATTACAATTTACTACATTATTATTATTATTAATAATAATATTATTATTATTGGGGGCACTCCAGAGTTTAATGATCTTTAATGTCCAATTCTCAACAATCAAACCCATGACAAGCCCTTAGCCTGAATCCTTGAGCAAAACAAATCACACCATCATTGGATCATACATTTATTTGAAGACCATTAAATTACCCGTGTAAAAATACCAACAAGCATTTTCTTTACAATTTTTGCCTAATTTTTTTAAGATTACCTCCACCCTCTCAAAACAAGCTTAACGTAAAGTGCAATTTTACCAATATTTCAAATGACAATAAATAACAATACACAAATTTCACCCGCATATCAGGGTCATTGCTGCACTCATCATGCTCTTAATATCAGGAAATGCTAAATTTTACATACCTTCATCAGCTTTTTAAGAAATTATTCCAAATACTATTATTATTTTATTATTTTTATTATTATTATTATTACTACTATTACCATTATTATTATTATTATTATTATTATTATTATTATTAAATTTACAAGTATTACAATTGTCTACAGTATTATTATTATTATTATCATTATTATTATTATTTTTTTATTATTATTATTATTATGTTAGCATTATTGACTGTCGCTTATTGTCGCTTATTTTTCAGTATAAAATATAGTGTTTGTCGCTTTAATTAATTAATACAACGTTGATACTTTAGGCTGTATTTTATATGGCGCAGTGTTTAACGTTTATGTTATGCGAACGGGTTAAACAATTAATATATACTGAGTTGAGATTTCAATACATTAATCAATCAGAAAGTATCTTTGTAAAAAAAGGAGGCATCAAATGTTTGGAGGAAATCATTAAAATTAATAGTTGGATTTGGTTGATGTATGAGTGTTACGTCTCTATTGACAACACGGAACACACAAAACACACGTGCCATGCTTTCTTCTCCTATATATGCGTCTTCCAGAAAACAAAACAAAAATCATAAAAACATCATTTGGAAAAACTTAAACATTGTCATTAATAAATTAGGTTTCATGAATAAGCACTAATAGTGGATGTCGCATGACCCAAAACGTGTCAAACGTATAAGTTTATATGACGTATTTTAATAAATCCCATTGCTGTCAGTGCAGAATAAATGCAGACATTAGTCATAGGGCTAAAACGGAAAATCCACTTCGCCGAATGTAAAACTAAATACATCGGTAAGTCCACCGAAAGTGAAACTAGATAACAAGAAAAATGCAATCGATTTGTAAAATGCATTTGGCACGTTAACAAACGTGTTCATATATCATTTGATTGATTAAAAAAGGTCCTATTGATTAAAATAAATAAGATATAGAGGATCTTACATGAGTGCCCATTGCCTGGTTTACTATTGAATTTTAAACGAGTTGGTTAACATTATATGATGTGATGCACAGAACATCATATCAGTTTTATCAAACAAGTTTGATAAATTCAATATTAAGTATTGATGAATGTTAGATTCTATTTATCACATACACGTACTCCAAAAAAGCTTCATAAGGAACACTTGTTATTGTAGCTCCCTTGTAGCTCCCTTGTAGCTTCCTTGTAGCTCCCTTGTAGCTTCCTTGTAGCTCCCTTGTAGCTTCCTAAATACAACGTTGTCGGTTGATGAATGTGTGTTATTGTAGCTCCCTTGTAGCTTCCTAAATACAACGTTGTCGGTTGATGAATGCGTTTTTTTACGAATATAGTAACATCTTTAGAACATAATCTTTTCTATAAAACAACAACAAACTAAAAAAATAATAATACTTTCTATTCAGTTGTTTGGGTAGGGCCCTTTTTCACGGATATTGCAAAAAACATTACACAGAAAGTAAACCGTTTAGGTTAACGGTTAACAATAGCTTGATATATCTTGATAACATGCAATTATATACGTTGAAATCACTGAATGAAAGGCATGAACGGTATTTTGTTTATTTGATAAAGGCATGAAAGGTATTGTTTTATTTATAAAGCATTTCAGTGGCCTTAATGATCTTTTCTAATTTAAATAAGTCCTGATAGATAAGCGTTTTAGTTGTACAAAGGTTATGAATGTTTAAGTCAGAAAAATTACTACATATTTTAGAAAACGAAACAGTCAAGAAACAATATACCCATCTGGACCATGCTCCGGTAACACCTCTATTATAAGTCGAGATAATTAATGATGTCAACATTGAAGTAATCTCTCTTGTCATGTATTGTGCTAAGAAATTGTGCTAAATAAATTCCATAGAGAGATGTCAATCAAGAAAATGAAGCAACAGAATCAGCAATGTTAGCTTTGTTGAATTGAAATTCTTTAGTATACATATGGTAATCTTAGAAAAAAGCAAGTGTTGTCAAGTTTCAATATACCCAGATAATGCAAAGTGTTCCATCTTCTAGTAATGGAATACACACTTTGGCGATTATACATTGGATTCTAATATTGTAGTATTGACATTTTTTTTTAAATTGACAGATGTCTTCGGAGATCGATGAATTAATTAAAAAGGCGAAAGGTGCGATAGCCGAAAAGGATGACAAGGCTGCCAGAGAGTATGTTCTGAAGGCAGTGAAGGGTGCAGATAATGCCAAAAAGGGGTTTCTTTTTGGTCTCGACCAATCAGTTACAGAAGAAAACTTGGAGAATTGGTTCGGAGAATGTGCAGTCATTTTCAATAAGGTACGAGCTGATTTCTTAAAATCGTTGCAGCTATAATTAATCGTCGTCAACACCAAGAAAGAGTCGAATATAGTTTGCATGTAAACACATATTGTAATATTTAAAAATATAAAAGAAGAGACCTTCATTTGTTTGTAAATATTGATTTGTCAGCTCGGATTATCATTTGTTTGATATCTGGGTAAATGTTATCATTAGTTTTAAAAATAAATAAAAAATTGGCCCCCCCTGGCTGATCTGGCAAAAACCTATCATGTTCTTGTAAGTAGATCGAATTAAGGTCATTGACCTATTGTTGCTTCAAAATAATTTCTTACATGTACCTTACTATATTATATATGATATATGTTATAAATTAGAACGCATTACCCAATGTTCCCAGCAAGTTTTCAAACCGAGACTGCAATATTTCGTATGTGTCGTTTTCGGCCGTTTCCAAAGGTCCATTATCATACTCTTTTTTTAGAGTTAAAAAAAAACAATGTTTGTTTTCACTGGGCTTTTTAATGATGCTTTTGTTACAAATTTGAGAAACGTTTTGAAAAAACCCAGACAGAAACTTTTGTAATTAATTATTTGTATTTTCTATTTTAGATAGGAGATAATTTTTCAGCAACACGATGGTTTTACACAGGTAATGAATACAAAGATTTCGTGATGTTTGTTTTCTTGTTTCTCATTTCGGATGAAGTGTTTTATCAATAGATCTTATGAAATATGAAGGATATATAGTAAACGCGTCTCTCCGAAACTGCTCCATTTCGTTTTAGTAATCATTCCGGTGTCGGCGTCCCACTCTATCTCGAGTTTTGAGTGTAAGCTTTGTTTACGGATATATATCTCTTACATTTATTGTTCTAGCTCAACCAAAATCTAAATGTTGTCTCTATTATGGGCTCCCATGGAACATAAATTGTGACAGCCCATAAAATGTGCAATGCTTTATTTACCGGTCTATATCTTACATACACGAACTTTGGTCATTGACATTCCGATTAGTATTTTCTAGAGGTGTGCACAAGCAAGTTGTGAGCCCATAAATTCTGGGCTCACTGTAAGAAAATGTGCAGTCAAAGCAGATCAAGATTTGCATTTGAACTGTTGTATTTTCCTCAATCTCCTAAATTACTAATCCTAGCTCAACGAACTGTTGACGTGGGATTCCTTATATGATTATCTAGACGGGTGAATAAGCAATGTAGGCTGAAATCAATCATGGACTGACTACTATCCCATCTAAACATAGCATAAGGCATTTGTAATACTTTTGATTAGGTGAAGGTTCAAGTTGATGCCGGTGTTTTTTACAATTCACATTCGAAGCTCAACCATACAAGGGCATAGGTTTCCTTAAACTCACCTCACCACAGACATCCGCAGAGACCTCCACTTCAAATCCGACCCAATTTAGTTTAGTTTATTCTTACACCATTATTATGGGATATACTGCAACATCAATCATACCCCATTCATCACCCAGCCACTATCAATCAAACTGGAAAAAAATGTGTGTTTACAGTCTCTTCAACATTATATTAAATGAATTCTCATCTAAATATATAAAAATAAAAATAAGAAATGATAATAAATTTACACCACGCATACTGCCACCACATACCTTTTTGTTTTACAATTTATTCTTCATATTGTTCACGTTCATGGGTGCATCAATCTTATTTCTGTTAATTTCAATCATTAACAAACCCCCTCAATTGTTTCCACAATTGTCTTTGTTTTGCATAGATAGAGCATAACATCCCATCAAATGGATCACAATCATACATTGTCTTTACATTTTTACAATTGTTTTTCTTGTTTATTTATATTATTATTTATGTACGCAGGTCATACCTATTATCATGACACACATCACCCACACCCTCAACTCTTCTCACACGCACCTCCTTCCCCATTATGTATTATGTATTATTTTAGCTTGCCTTTTTTTCTCATTTGTTCATATCTTTATCGTTATTTTAGCGACCGTATTTCCAGTGAACTGGACTCAGGAACAGCACCGTGAGGTATCCAAAGTTCTCTGGGATGAAGTTATATACAACCAGCCACTGTTAATGGTGATAGATGGATACAAGGTAACTTACCGTTGGTTTATTTTGGAATGTTTTTACTACTTTGTTAACTTGGTTTCAAATCTGAGTTTTGAAGGTAATGCAAGATCAATTTTTCAACGAGAACTTGAAATGAAATTTGACGGCGGGACATGATAGTATTCCAAGAAATGCGTTTAATTCCACAGCCCAGTGCTTAGTTCCAGTGGAACAATCTCAGTACAACCTGAGTCTGTTGATTGAAATCGTTTAGATTCAACTATTCCCAATATTCTACTAGTATATATATTTTGTTCATGATTTTCCAGAACATATGTGGACTACTAGCACAGTTGGAAGGATTAGCCAAACTTGTTGTGAAGCGCCAGAAGTGGAATGTAGGGATGGTTATTACAGACGATATCCTAAGAATCCACGTCTTCATGCAGCGTCACCCATTCCTGTCCATATGTCCTGGTTCCAACGCAATAGACCGTCGTCAGGCTGTTTCCTCTTTGATGAAACTTATGGCTAAATGTGCACTTGGCTTGGTAAATACTTCATTTCTAAAATAAATCAAACATCACTTTCTACGCTTAAAAATTACTTAAACATAATTTTTGAGTGTGTTTTTCGTTCCAAAATATACTCACCTCTGTAAGCTGCTCGTTATCGCTGTTTTATTCGGACCAATATTACTGGTACTATTGAGTACAGTTGTTGTTTGGGATCTGATAGATATCCATATATTATATTTACTGTATGTTCTTGTATCTTAATATGCCCATGTTAAGAAAAAAGAGTATGATAATGGACCTTTGGAAACGGCCGAGCACGACACATACAGAATATTGCAGTCTCGGTTTGATTGAGACTGTTCATGAGCGGTAGTGAAATATGCTAGCTACCGCTAGCCCCGGGTTGAGCAGAACTCAATATTCATAAATATCAACAGTACATAATTTTAATCATCCCTAAGATGGCAAGCATATGGCGGTGGATAAGGCAATATTTGTATCTTTATTTCATCCCCCTATATCCAGCGGCGTATGGTCCCACGATCTAATAAAATTGTATGCCCCGAAGAGCGAAATAAACAAAAAGGAATTTAGTTGGGAGCAGCGGTTATGAAGCCTGCGTATCACAAGTAACAGCCAAAAGACTAAATTAAAAAGCCATCTCTCGTAAAAAAAAACACAATATATATATGACTAATTTCAATATATCCCCGTGATTTGGCAACACTTTTAAGAATTTGACTGCATTTGTTAGTGGTAAATTCCTAAATGTTCCATTCATAGAAGGTTCATTATAATCCGTCGACGAAGTCGGGGGGATATATATTTGGCTTTGTCCGTACATCTGTCCGTCCGTCCTTCGCACATTCGTCCGTCCGTTGCAATGTTACAATTTCCGTGTACGCTCCATAAATCTCACATGCATGGAGGGATTTTCAAATGATGAAACTTTATCAAGACGACGTGCAGAACCTAACACTCGGGTCTGTATCTTTAAGGTCAATTTCATAAAGGTCGCATACCTCTTATAAGCATATAATGAGGTCCATTTCATGACCGCTCCATAAATCTTACATGCAAGGAAGGATTTTGAAATAAATTGGCACACATACACATATCATCAAGACGACAAACAGTTGGCTTTGAACTATTCAAATAATTCTTAGTAATGATTTGCAAAATTTGCAAGTAATGTAGAAAAACAAACATGACGTCGCAAGTTTTGAAATAGTGAAGATTGTCCTGGGTCCTTAAGAGTTTTTTGTGACTGTCCATATATCCTAATGATTATTTCCCGTATTTCTGTATCCCTCAGATATTATCATTTTATTTCTCCTGCTGCATTTATTGAGATATGGGGGCTTTGGTCTTTTAATTATGTATCATACATACATTTGAACTCGTTTGAGTAAGGGAGTGTGGCTCCTATTCTTAAAATCCACTACTGTACTTGTTATGAAATTTCGTTCCGTAGTGTTTTTACATTTTACTTGCAGCATGTTAGAATGGTAGTCACCAAGTTTGTGCTACAACTCTTTATGCAAAACAGAAACAATATAAACATCCAATAGTAACAATATATACATCCAATAAAAACAATATATGTTTACCGGAGCTAGAGGTCATGAAAGATAGACTGCAATAGTTTGTAATATTTATCGTGTTCAACGATTTCCAAAATATGCCTTTCTTATCTTTTTGCCATTAAAAACTGCTGCTTGTCTTTTAATTTACAGAGAGCACGCCATAACACATTCTTTTAAAGTGCAAGTCTCTGTTGAATATATATATATATTTATTTATTTCAGGGAAACGTCCAGCTCGTGAAGAGTTTGTGCAATAACAGTGAGTGTGCATTACCATACTTAGTTTATTATTGTAACCAGTTCTAATAATTTTAAACAAATTGCAAATTAATATTGACTCTCTTGACTCTCTTGGTCAATACTATGTTAAAACACCGAGAATAGCACTAACGAGGGCGTGCAAAGCACTACGTTGCATTTTTACCGAAACGCGTAAATTGAGATTCTGGGATAATGAGCGGGATCATTTTATTAGTAATACAAAACATATAACGAATGTCCTAACCTTGACTAGACTCTCTTGAAAGAGGAATAAGTTGAGAAATATATATTCTATAGGATGTTGCTCGGGAAACGTCCTTGTCAAAGCTGAAATATTTGCTCGTATAAAGATAGTCTATTCAGTTTAAACAGAAGAGTTTAAGTCAAGAGAAGGCGCGATATAATACGAATAAATAGTTTCGTTGATTTGAAGTTTTAAGATAGAGGTAGTATTAACTCTTGCAAAAAAGAAAGGATTGCACATGTTTAACATATCTTCCTGATAGCGTGAAATGTTAATAAAGGCTCCGATGAGGTCTGGCTGAATATTTGGTAAAAGAACTATATGCAATCGCTTTTATGTATACTTTTATCTCGCTGCACTGATCGCTCTTAAATTTTGTTATATATATATTACTTTCGACCTAATATTCATAACATATTACTTTTGACCTAATATACATTACATATATTACTTTCGAACACAGTTATAAAAGAGGCTTACAACGACGCTGAAGCCCTTGAACTCTGGGGGAGAGCCTTACACAAGACAGGAGAATTCGAGAAGGCATTGGACAAATGTGAATTAGCAGCTAAATACACAACGGTAACATCATTTTATTATTTACTACCTTAATAGAAGTAAAACTGTCTGTACACACACCAATTAAAGCTAGACGAGTAAAGAAGTTTGTAATAATAAAACACTATAATATTTATCAGTTCTTTTTATTTGTTGTAGAAACGGAATTTCACAAACGGAATTTCTATTTAAGATATCGCACATAATCTAACGATTTACCATAGCTGAATGATAGGTAATTCTTAACATTGTTCATTGTTTATTTAGAATTTGTAGATCTATCTTCAGCTAATTCAAATGTTATGTTTTATAAGGACGAAGATGATCAGCTGAGACTGGCACAACTTATTGTTGATATCAAAGCAGAAATTGTTGTTCCTGTAGAGACTCTTGAACCAGACATAGAGTGGTTACCGGAGAGGACACAAGCACGGCACATGGGCGAGGTAATATATACAAAATATATATAAAACTCAAACACGAAGTTATAACAGAATGAACTTATCCAAAAACACGCATTTATAAAGTAGATACAAAGTCGAACATGAAATGAAGCATTCACAGAAATCATTCTTCCAAAAACATTCATTCAGAATAAATAGTAAATAGAAGGATATAAAAGCAAAATATGCGACATCACACACATTTAATGGTTACCGACTTGGAACTATCAGTGGCAAAAAGGCCTCTGTGAATATTTAGATAGGTTGTTAGATTTGTATTGGGATATATGCACGAGTTCTTTCGCATATTAATATTAACTTTAAGAGCGCAATATTTATGCGCAAAAGAACGAGTGCATATATCCCAATATAAATATAATAACCTTTTTATTGCATATGCATTTTTAGATTAGAACAATGAAATCGGTTGTAACATCTAATTTTCACCAATAAACATATTGTCGTTACATCGTGGGAATTTTCACAGTGAAATCAACATTGTTTACATCACGTGACATACTTTTTTTGACATGAACAGAAAAGTACACCAATCACGAACGAATATACATAACACATCCAATATGACTATGACTTACAACGGCCTTTTTTGCCACTGACCGTTCCAAGGCGGTAGCCCTATTCTAAACCCTTTTGTGTTTGTGATGTCTTATTTGGCATTTTCATCTTTAAATGTGTTCCTTGTCTCCGTGTGCGTTTGTGGTTGACTGTCGTCCTTGAATGCTGCTTTTCCTGTTCGATTTTTATATCTATATTTACTACACGTCAATATGAGCGATTATTATATAACCTATAAATAGACGCGTTTTCATTGGCTAAAAAGTAATTTTTTAGAAAAAATATCTAGCGATATTGACCTGTTTTTTTGATATTGACCTGTTTTTTTGATATTGACCTGTTTTATATAATTGTTTTTTTGATATTGACCTGTTTTATATAATTGTAAATTGAGGGTTATATAATAAAACAGTTATGGACTTTTCAGCTGTTATACATGATGTTGATATGTACCAAAAAATCATTATTGACCTCGGCTATCGCCTCGGTCAATAATGATTTTTTTGGTGCATATCACATCATGTATAACAGCTGAAAAGTCCATAATTGTATAATATTGACGTTTCCTGTTACATTGAAAGTAAACGGGGCTTGTAAATGCGTGTGCAATAAAACACAATATTAGAATGGCACATGGTACCTTGCCGATATAAAATCCGAAAATATATTTAGCTAATTTAAATATTATTCGTTTTATCAAAAACACAAAATCAATTATACATTATGTATAATCCTAAGTTCAGTTTTATTCAAAATGCTTTCCGTTGGTCTAATCTCCCCTTAGCGAAAGTCAAATATGCGATTATGACTTTGTCCGTCGTACGTAAGAATAATCCCTAGAACAGGAAATGGACTATCATTTTGTTTTAAATTAACTCATTACGTATTTATAACTTAATAAACACGCGTTGTCTTGCTATAAAAGCTCAATTCCATAACTGATCCTGAAAAGTTCAAGGTGACAAGGTGAGCTATATAGGGCCTTTTGACTCTCTTCTTTAATTGTGTTTATCACCGTTATTGTCTGCCTTGTTGATAATTTAGACTTTCTAAACACTACCTGGTTTTCTAGTCGCAACGTAGACCCTCATTAATATATCTATAAAGAGAGTTTTACCATGTACTGTTCTTAATAATGCATCCGTGTTGTATACGGAAATAATCAAATGCGTCACATACTAGATATTTAACAATAACATGTCCAGTTAAGTAACCATTTTTCACTGACCTTAAATATATAAACTATACATCTGTTCTAGTATCCATGTCATTTGTTATTATTATTATTGTTTTATTTCGCAGAGTAAAACGGCAAAAAGAGGCAGCGAAGAAGATAAAGGAAAGAAAAAGAGAACCAGACGCCATTCTTATGGTACTGCTTTTTTGTATTGTAGATGTGTTTATTATCAGTGGCATGATTTTTACCTGTTCTACATCTTGTATAACCTAGGTTTTAAATCTGTATATATTTCCCATAGGATTCCTGCAATTTGTCAATGGAAGAAAGCGTACAATTTAATGTCTCATAATTTTGTTATATATTAATTTGTTGTTTATGCAGTACAAATATGGTAAAATTGGTTTGCCTACGTGGTGAACATACTCGCCCCGATGTTGATTGATGTTCAGCTAGATTGTTGAATGTCTTACGTAATTTACATAGAGATTTCGGGAATATCCAACAGATTATAATAGTATGTAATTAACTTGTAGATACCGGTAAAATATCGGTAAAATACGGGAAAATCCAACATAAAATTGTCTGGAAATACCACTGTCGCACAACTCCTATCCTTAATATTAGAACTTAAAACTAATTTTAAAAGGATTTCTAAAACAATGATACTTTACATTAATAATAACCCCGCATAATAAATAACAAGTTTTTCTAACACTATAGTTGACAAGTGTTAACGGTAAATTTAAAGTTGCTGTTAAGTTTCTATAACCTTTAGTGAATGATACTGACTGATAACCTATGATAATAACATTTACTGTAATAATCAGTAATGTGTTATCTCCCCATACTGTTTATTTAACAACCACCATTATATTTTCAATGATTTCAATAATATCATTGCTCATTATGCTATGCTATTGTCTTTACTTTAGCTAAAACTTCAGAGCACCACCAAGTCTCCCCCTCCCCATCATCGTCTCCTAGACCGGCATGTACAATACCAAAGAACAAAGGCACCAATGGATTGTATGCTGAAACATCAGAACACAAATCAGAAAAAACAACCGAGAGGCCAACAAACATAAATGCTAACAATTCAGCTATACGGAAACTGCAATTGGAGCATGCAGGAGTTGAACGCTCAAGGAATTCAAGCATGTGTAGTAATACTAGTTCATACATGTCGCACGAGATACCATTTTCAGACATTGATTCTGACACGGACGAAACAGATGGTTTTAACGATTCCTCTAGTATACGATCCGACCAGTCATCGCCTGATGAGCCCGATGAAGAATCAGACGAAACGTCGTTTTATGAACAAAGTTGTCGGCACTTTTCGGATAATTACCAATCCAATGCGCTGGAAACTGAAGTGACGGACGAAAATCTTCTGAAATATGGCTTAAAACTGAGCAAACATTACCTGCATCAGTTTGAAGATAAACCTAAGGTCTACCAACGACAAGCGTTTTATGACGAGTTTATGAAGACTGACGAATTGAAAGAACGTCTCCTGAAAAATCCTGGTGTATTCAAGAGATGTGTAATTCAGGTCGAAAGTCCTCATCTTTCTTATTGCACACCAATCGACTCCAAGGACAAAATCTGCATGATTGAAATATCTGGGCGATCCAAAGCAGGTCAAGCGTTTAATGAAGACGAGGTGGTAGTTGAAGTCCTGGATAAAGAACATGACAATTCAGACAAAAGATACGGACGTGTTCTTGGTGTTTTAAACAGAAAGCATCACAAAGACATAGCAAACCCAGTTTTCATCTGCACATTGGACAATGTGGAGAGTCATAATGTCCGACCTATGTGCAAGACCGTCCCAAAGATCTACATCATGAACTACGAAATCATGAAACACCATAAAAAGTTCAAGCGATACAAGGTTGAAATATACGACTACGACGAACGAACTGGTACATTGGACAATCCTAGAGTGGTAGATGTTAATCCAGGAGACAGAGAAAAGTACGTCTTTATGGTGGCCTTTATCAAATGGAGTCCACTTCATGTTTACCCGTTTGGAGCTGTCATCAAAATGTTACCCTGCGGGAGCACGATCAACAGAGGTTTGATGATATTAAATCTACAGCACAATGCACCATCTCTGTACAAACAATCAACGATAAAAGCAGTTGAAAGTATGACGCTAAGACAAGGTGACGAACCGAATGACACGGTGTTGGAGGGAAGGGCAGATCTGACGGGATTAAACACCTTTACCATAGATCCTCCTGGTTCCAGAGACTTAGATGACGCATTAAGCATTGAAAAGCACGGAGAAGGATACAAAGTTGGTGTTCATATCGCCGATGTAGCTGCATATGTGACTAAGGATAACCCAGTTGATGGAGAAGCAAAAGAGAGGGCTGTGACGTTTTATCCGGGGATTCGAAAACCGCGACACATGCTACCGGAGCCCCTGAGCTCAAATCACTGCAGTATTTTGCCGAATAAACGTCGAATGACGCTATCAGTATTGTTCTATTTGGATTCACAAGGAAAACTGATGCAGATGCAGGGAAGCAATCCTGAAATTCAGCGGTCAGTTATAAGATCTCGGAGACAGTTCACATACCGTAAAGTACAAGATATCATTGAAGAAGAACAACATAGTTCAGATCAGATGTCTGTCGATATAAAACGTTTGTTTAAACTTGCTGATGCTAGACGCAAAGAACGATTGGGCAATTCTATGTATGCCTTAGATCTCGAGAATGACGAAGATGAATCAGAAGATTCACTTAGCGAAACACTCAAGGCACATTATCTGGTAGAGGAATTCATGATATTGGCAAATTGGAAGGTTGCTCAAGCTCTGGTTAGGAAATACCCACATTGCGTGCCACTTCGCTGTCAGCCTCCACCAACCAAAGAGAGCATGGAACATTTTGTTCAGAAACACGGATGCTTTATCGATACACTTGTCGCACTACAAGACAGACAAATTAGCGATTTCAAAAAGCCAAGCTTCGACATGTTGTTACAGGAAAAATCCGATAAAACAGTTATAATTCCCAGAAGGTTGTGGGAAATTATATTCACGCGGTCGTCATCAGATGCAGAAAAATTAATAAAAACTGATAATCTACACCCACTCCAACATTTGGTCCTTCAACACTGGTTGTCCATACAAGAACGAGCAGAGTATAAGTGTTCCGGAAGCCTGTCAGGAAAAGATGATGGTCAGCACTATGGTCTATCTTCATGTAGCCATTATACACACTTCACGTCTCCCATAAGAAGATACAATGACCTTGTCGTTCATCGGCTTTTGCATGCCTTTCTAGATGGAAAAGCAAGTCCTTACTCGAAGGGTGACATCGAAGACATTTGCATCCATGTGAACTCGAGGATGAAACGTGCCAAAGATTATCAAAAAGGCTGCAAAGCTCTCCAGCAAGCGATCAAGTTTAAGTCGTGCCCTCAGATTATCAACTGTTTTGTTGACGACGTATCTGACAGAGGCGTAAGTCTCTGCTCACCAGCGTTTCGACATGTCGCTAAACGGCACAGGGAACTTTCATTCAATCTGCTAGACATGAGCTTTAAGCCAGATGTTGTAAAAGACACCGTGACCAACCACGACATTGTGACTGCCACCTGGAGAAAGCGCCTGTATGATAGCAAAGGCACGTCTTCCAACCCACCAGACCGAGGAAATACGCAAACACTAAACCCTCACCATGGCGTAGTTTTTATTCGTCTTCGTGAGTGGGCATGGATATTAAAATATGCTGTGGATCGCAGATTTGATGATATGAACAAAGCTATAAAGAACGCTGATGTAACACAGCATGGAAAAGGATCAGACGATGTAAGCACAGAATGTTATGATCCCATGAAAATACAACCAAACACAAAATTTAGTTTGTCATTTACTCATGGACAGACACTGAAGGTACAGATGTCAGCAGAACCACAGAAAGGGATGCTCGCTCCACGACCAGTGCTCTACAACATGACGAACAATTCTAAGTGTTGCCTTCAACATACAGATGACCCAGTATTACATCTCTCACACTACACAACAAGACCAACGTGCGACCAATATAAAACTGTCAAACAGTATCAAGAAAGATGGATACCATTGATACTCATGGAAGCTGCTACTGGCGCAGTTAGGAATGAGGAAACTTTCATCATCAACAGCTTACTGGTGAAGTTTACTGAAGAGAGGCAAGGAAAGTTTAGTCTACCTTTAGCCTATTGTGAGGTTAGAAACATAGAATTTTCGGGAACCGTGTCAGAGGATGACGATGACGATAATGACAGTAGCGGACTGGCGTATGATTGGTTGTGTATAAAATGCGACATACCGCACCAAACACCACATAACGAAGAGAGTGCAAAAGTTTTACTCGCTCATGACACAGTTTGGGTCGGTCACGCAGCAGTTACTAGTGTTAAGAAGAGGAAAGGTGACAAAGATGAACAAGGGAAAATAACTGTGGCATTTATACTTCATGGTCGTAGTCCAAATGTTCCATTGGAGGTCAGACAGACGAAACAGAGTAGATTTAGTGTGGAGGTCCTGACCAAGTCGGAAGTTGATAGGTTAGTTCATTTTAATTTAATTGACATCGCTGCCATAAATATGCAACAATTAGTAAAAGTCGTACATGATTAACGTATAAAATAGTTGATAAAATAGTTTCATAACCAACAAAAAATATACTGAAAGGAAAAAGAAACGCATAATGAGTATTTCGGCTATATATTGTATGTTTAATATGCTACTGCTAACCGAATGGTACAGGGCGACATTAGGCCTGTCCTTTCGGAAAGAAGGTTTAAGCATCACCGAACATACCAATGGTTACCCCTTTAAAGTTTCATTATCGACAGAATGCGCATTTGACTCAAGCAGTTGAACAAACTTAGGCTTTAAACGTTGCAATCTCTTAACATTAAACACAATACTGAAATGGCTTGACTTTTTCAAGCGAAACTTCAACATTTATGAATTTCGTGTAACAAAGTATACTTTGATTAAACGGTCTACTACATGAAAGAATTGTCCTTTCTGTAATTAGTTTCAGCCCCGTTTTGTACAAAACACGTTGCGATATATTTGGAATATTACATGGAATTAGGTGTAAATATTAGTGTAGTATGGGCAATTTTTTTGATTATGCGTTTCTTTTTCCTTTCAGTATATAAACAACGAATCAAAATGTGAATGCTTGAATTATTTATATTCCTGTCAAACGCATTGTTTTAAGATGGTATATTGATTGCGAACTCTTAATTTCAAATGATAAATTGCTTGCAGGAGAACAGAAAGCTACATGAAACAATTGCCTGCTGCTACAGACCTACTTGCAGAGAAGATAGCATTGAATGTCACTATTCCAAAATTAGGTAACACGTTAATTACATTTATATGTATTAAAACCTTGATGTTGTAAACTTCAGACTGTCGTTTATATACGGAATAAGTATAACTACGATTATATTGAAATATATTCGTATACATGTATACAATTAACACTTTTGTATAAATAAGACATACACATATTGACCAGTAATATATTAAAATATTGGCCATTTATTCATTCTGCTATTCTCCACACAAACGGGATGACCTGGTCGATCTCCGAAACCGTTTCTACCTTCACGGAAATCAGTTCCGGCATATATCAGACCTTATCGGAGATATATACGGAAATGATTTGATATGTAGTGGAACTTCCCTTGGTTGTATCGACTCTTAATATATAAACTATGTTTACAGATTTATACTGCGGTGACATGAATTATTGATTTCATGTGTACAATGCGGGTAAAGAATAAAAAAGTCATATTTTTATTAAGAGATAGATACTGCGTTTATTCCTAAAATCAATATATATGAGTGATACGATTTGAAACATCAACTATTTATCAATGCGTTACATAAATATATACTAAAGGTTAGCAAAAATGAATTGGTACTAAACATATAGTTGTTGTGTAACATGTCTTTTTGGAATGTTATGTATACTACAATTGTTTTATAGAGTGGTATTAAAACTGTCGTTGAACTAATATTTATTTACACTGTCCCGTTTTATTGGGATGACAATAGGGTAAAAGTGAGGTTTGGTGTGCCCTAGAACCTGGTTTAAACTCTCATCGTCCTGTTTTGCTACTGACCGTTCCAACGCGGTAGTCCTACTGTCAACCATTTTATGTTTGTGATGTCTTATATTGCATTTTTTTTTATCTTTGTAATTGTTGTTGGGTTCTATGCTTGCTTTTGTTTGACTGTGGTCCTTGAATGCTACATTTCCTATTCGGCTTTTATATCTCCAGTATATATGTCTGACTGGAGTATATGCAGAATGATCTGTTTAAATGATGGTAATGACAACTAGTCTCCTGACAGTTTTAATAATATTATATTGTAGACAAAGACCACGCCAAAATAGCGGCCAGAATGCAACGAGACTTTTTCATAGAGCCATCGGAAGGTTCCCACTTTAATCACCCACTTCCACGAAACAACTACAAACAGCAAGAAGCCATCGATAAAGCGTTGAAATCACGATTCTCGTTGATACAAGGCCCTCCAGGTAAATGCCAATAATGCAAAGAACATATATTTGTATGCATATCGTTTAAAATTTGACAGTCGGAAACCAGCAAAGGTTATTAAAAATATCTCTTCATTGTAAAAAATACTAATATATAAGTAAACAATGTTTGCTTTTAAAGCAGAATATCGCCTAATCCCGTGCTCGGCGGCTTGAAAGGTGTTGCATTATACATTACCTCTCATGAACAGACTCAATAAAACCGAGTCTGCTACTTGTATCTATTGTTTGTGTTTGTTTCTTCCAAGGGATCTCATTTTCAGTATTAATTTATTTTCAGGGACCGGGAAAACGTACACTGGCATTAAACTCATTTATTTATTCAACGACATCAATGAAAAATTGAGTAAAGGTGGGAATCCGAGAAAACAAGTACTGTTCTGTGGACCGTCGAACAAGTCAGTGGACCTTGTTGCAAGTGAGTCGTAGTAACAATAGTTTTATAGGCTTAACATGCCACTGTTTTTTCTCATAATGTGTGCTGTAGCGCACTACGTTAATAAGAAACATGAAATGTTAATTATGAAGAAATGCATTGTTATCTAATAAGTTATGATAAACCAACAATTATCAAGGATAAACAGAAGCTAAGTATGCGACACGAAAACTGTAAAATGATTGACAATAGGGTTACCGCATTGGGATGGTCAAAATGGTCGCTGGATGTTTAACAAGCACAATATAAAATGTATATCTAAGAACCATCGACTGAAAATATGTAATTACATTGTGTTCAGTTGAAGACATATTGTATTTAAGAGACATGTCTTATAAGGGTACAACGCCAGAATCCTTCAGACAGACATCGTACAACTCCCATAAACTCGTCATAAACATAGGCTCTCTGGAGGTGGTCTAGTAGAATAGTCAAATTAAAAAAAATGAAACTTAAAACTTGAATTGAAAAACCTAGATAGGTTTAAAGTTGAATACTCCAAACAATCATGCAACACGTTGCAGCACTAATGCACCTTATACCATTACTAGTTGACAAAACATTAACAGGTTTGTATCTCAATTTCAATTTATTTTCCAGGATGGATGCTGGGTA
Source organism: Cyrtodaria siliqua (assembly GCA_037043455.1). Taxonomy (NCBI): domain Eukaryota; kingdom Metazoa; phylum Mollusca; class Bivalvia; order Adapedonta; family Hiatellidae; genus Cyrtodaria; species Cyrtodaria siliqua. The sequence goes on from JAWPHD010009181.1 coordinate 40,751, forward strand.
GACTAGGGATGCTCTGTCCGAAAATTGTCCGTGTGTATGGACGATCTATCGAAGCCATGGACTTTCCAATACCTGGCAGGACATTTATTTCAAAAAGAAGTACGCGAAGCTTGAAGGCTGATGATGAGATACGTCCAGTGGCTCTCCATCACCTCATACGGCAGAAGGGAAACACACACGCAGAAGAAATCAACGCCTATGATAGAAAGTTTAAAGCTACAAACTACGCACCACAACCGGACATCGTGAAGAAGTACATACACATGGTTAGAGAAGCGTCTATTGAGGAGATCAGGAAATACGACGTGATTCTCTGTACGACGGCTGTCGGCTCCAATCCGAAGGTCTTGAAAGCAACAAATGTTCATCAGGTACACTATTATAATCTAGAAACAATTCGGCTGCGCGGCATCGCAAAATCCAACACGTTCTTCGCACAGGTCAGTATTGTAAACAAATAGATGTTCACCCATTTGGCCTTTTGATGCCATTCCCCCCCGGGCCCCACGGGTGATTTAGGTACAATGCAATACCATAATCTTAACTTTTCAATGTAATCCCTTAATCTTACCTAGATGATATAACAAATCTATTTTAGCGTCAGACAATAGCAATGTACTGGGTAAACATAATATATAACACACTTATTTTCAGGTGATCGTGGACGAGTCTGGAATGTGTCCAGAACCGCAGTGCCTTGTTCCCATCATAGCAACAAAGGCAGAACAGGTCGTGCTTATAGGGGACCATAAACAACTGCGACCAATCATCATGTGTAAAGAGGCGGCTGAACTAGGCTTAGATATTTCCCTGTTCGAGCGTTACGCGTTGTCAGAATCGTCAAAGAATGTCGAATTTACAATGTTGGACACACAATATCGAATGGTGAGTTAGCAAACATATTTTTGAAACTTTACAAATTGCATCTGTGTATATGTAATGAAAATATTTAATGTAATACAAATGTATAAAAGTTGCATGCAAAGCTCAAATGAGTTTATTGAATAAGAGAGGCACAAATGACAATCTTGATTTATTTTCATCTTGTTTTGCTAATATTTTCTTTTGTATTCTCATTTAGTAAAATGGTTTAAAATTATACTGATTGTGAATTGTTAACAATTTAACTTAAACGACTGTGCATTAAAATGATATTGGGTATCACTTTAGAATCCCCAGCTCTGTCGGTTTCCATCAAACCAGTTTTACGATGGAGAATTGAAGACGGCAAGTGGCGCATGGTGTAGAGATAGTGTGCTTGACATTTGGCCTAAGGACCGTACAGGGAAGTCGTATCCTCATATCCTTGTACACGTAGAAGGCGAGGAGAAGGTTCTGACTGTCTCAACAGAAGACGGAAATGAGCAGTCAAAAAGTAATACGGCCGAGGTAGAATATGCGGTAAGAAACATCTGACATGTCACTGTACATAATAATAAAGTGACAAGGTCGCTTTTTCGTTTTGTATTCAACAACGGAGCTTCAAATATGAAAGTTGTTTCGTTTTTCCGCTAACTAACGTACTATGCATGCACGATTTCTGATATACATTGCAAAGCTTGTCTCGTCATTTCGTCATTCTGTATATATCTTAAAGAATTATTTTATAAATAGTTAATGTCTCGGATATATTTTAAATGAAAATATTGCAAGTCAACTGGTGTGCTCAGGTGACTGAATAGTTAAAAATGTCAATGACTAGTTATAAGAAATATTTTGGTTGTTCCTTTTTGAATGCCCGTGTGGTCTGCCATAACGCTCTTCGGATGGTGCTGATGAAATATTGCACCATATCAACCTCTAAATCAGCTTCTGAAATTATGTTAACGCTTTAATTTTACGGTAGTTAACCGTTGGAGTCTTCAGGATAACTGATGATTAAAACAGTATTTTCTCTGATGGTTTCTCAAACATGGTCCAATACTTGGAGGAGATAACAATTGCAAAACAAGCACGACTGCTTTATATTTTTCAGATAAAAGTATTCCGATACCTGATTGACGAAGGTGTTCCAGCTGGGCTGATCAACGTTGTGTCGCAGTATAATGCACAGTGTAGTGAGCTTAAGCGGTCTTTGGAGACAGAAGGTTTCAGCAATTTCACCGTCAGTACGGTTGTGTCAAGCCAGGGTAAGTGCGAGCTTTGCACAAATTGGTACACCTGTTTCATTAAGAGTATGAATAAAAAAAAGAAAAGAAATATAACTTTCACAGAACGCTGTTATTTTGTTTGTTTGTATGGTGTTTTACGTCATTTTCAACACATAAAAGGTTATACATGACGGTCGATTATTTTGTGGTGGAAGCAGACTACCCACTTTTCCTGGGTAGAACCTCCCGCCATCTGTTAGAATCTACCATTCCTCACTAACAAGTCGAACCCACAGCGGTGAGAGGCGAGAAGGTTTACAACGCAACGTCGTTAACCCCTCGGCCAAATAGACGCTAGAACACAGTTATAAAAAAAACGAAAAAAACGCATTGGAAAAAAACACAACAATAACAAGGATAAATTGAAGCCAAGTATGCGACACCAAACACATAACAAGGTTGACAATAGGTACCGCCTTGGAACGGTCGATGGCAAAAAAGGCCGTTGAGAGTTCTAAGCAGGTTTTAGGGTGCACCAAAACTCAGTCTTACCCAATTAAGTGTGTGTCATCCCTAATCAACGGGACAGTATAAATAAAGAAATCCCGTACAGGCTGTATCCTTTTACAAACTAGGAAGCATTACTAGGTAATATCAGTGGAAAAACAAAGATCATGTATATATGAATACAGTGCTTGTGGTAGTAGCGGACCAACGGTAGTAGCGGATCAATTTATGTTTACATTTAAATTTTCCATATTTGAAGATTGATCATATAAGAAGCATACAACTATCCATTAGCGCAAAGATTCGGAACATATTTCCTTGAGTAATTACCCACTTAGTGTAGCACCTATCAAGAAAAGTGATTCGTTACTGCCTGAAGGATGTGAGCTTTTGTAAATGAAAAAATAATACAATTAAACTGAAATAAAAAATTAACATATATTTTTTTAATACACTTTGTTGTAAAAGGCTCAGGCCTGATCATCAAAATATCCATGATTTGAAGTTTTAAACTTTTAGGGACATTGATTCCATAAACAGCCAAAAGGCCAGATTTTCAACAGTTAACAACTACAAGGCACAGTTCACAATAAGTTTGGTTAGAATATTGCTGAGAGAGCAGAATCTAGTAAGAAACTGTCTTGAAAGTTTCCTTTAGTTTTAAATTTATGCTTTTAACAATAGTGATCCTTTACTACCCAATGCAAAAACAAAAACATAGAAAACCATGTTGTATTTATTTAAGAAAAACAATCATTATTTAAGAAATAAAATATTTCCAGAGGGTTTACATTGTCCCAGATCAAAATCTGTTGGGCGGGACTTGAAGACCGTCGATACCAAGGGCCGTAGGCCCGCGGTTTCGATGTGTTTCAAGTCCAGCGGGTTTATATTGTCCCAGATCAAAATCTGGTGGGCGGGACTTGAAGACCATTGATACCAAGGGCCGTAGGCCCGCGGTTTCCATGTGTTACAAGTCCCAACCACCAGGTTTTTATCTCGCACAATATAAACCAGCTGGAAATATTTTATTTTTTATCTGACATGGTTTTTTATGTATTTTATACGCACATTTTCGAGAGATTGAACATAATACAAACACATTCTCACAACTTGCATTATGCGTCCATTTCTCAGCACCAAACGAAGAAAATATACAGCTTTATGGTGTTTCGAACAACTTCAATTTGTTGTTTGTACGTAACGTTGACTTAAAATAATGTAACGAGTTTTGGATGTTTTCCGACGTTGAAAATCGTTTAAAATGACGTTCTAACGGTTGAAGGACGTGACGTCAGAGGTTTATATTGCTTTTTTAAATACACCTCAATAGCCAATCAGCATTGAGTATTTTCATGAACCATGTTAGATTGTTATTTAAGCATAAACTTTAACCCATGTCTAAAATCATTTAACAAGTTCGTGTTTGAAAGTGTTTAAAAGTGTCAGTAGTATGGACCTGTGAGTGTTAGATGCATGTGTAGTGTTTTATCATTATAACCGTCTATGATACAGACGTTGTCAACTTTCAATGATATTACAGGTGGTGAGTGGGACTATGTGATCTTCAGTACAGTCCGGTCTCTACCAGATTACAAGATAGAGAAGAATCCAACCCTGGGGTGGTGTAAACAGAATCTGGGCTTTATCACAGACAAGAACCAGATCAACGTGGCCCTTACTAGAGCACGCAAGGGTCTGATTATAATTGGTCAGTATTTTAAAAGTACTTATATTTATAGTTATAATCTGTAAAGCACATTCTCGTGCGTTCTTTTTCGTGAAAGTGGCACGCACATTAGTACACAACTCTGTGAAAACGACGTTGTTTCGAGACATTTTCTAAAATAAAACATTTATTGAGCTTATATGTTTTCTCCATAATGTTTTCGAGTGTGTCTGAATTTAAAAACAAAAACGTATTTAAAACTCAAGCCAATCTATCCGTTCTACTTTTTGAAGTTTTGAAATTTCGAAAAAAAGTCAAATGAATATATTTGTTTGTAAGGTAAGACAAATTGCTGTAATTGAAGGTTGTTTCTTCCCCAGGAAATCGGAACCTTTTGCAGTGTGACGTTATATGGAAGAGACTCGTCGGTCACTATGAAAGCCGAGGCTGTATCAAAACACCGGCACAGTTTCCTCCCCCTCCAAAAACAAGGCGGCAGAAAATGATGGAGGCCCAGCTTAGAACAGAGGAGAGATTTGGAGATGAGAAGTACATTCCCGGCGAAGCAACCTCCTTTCAAGGATCTTTTGATGACGAATGGGAAACAAACAGACGCGGTAATCGCAGATACCAGGCGAGACGACCAAATCAACAGTAAGCTTGAGTTATCTTGGAGTCTAAAGTACAGACACTGGAGTAAATGATCTCCAACGTGAAATACGCTGAAAATACTGTAGATGTGACATATCATTGCTTTATAAAGATATATTTTGTAAAATGGTTTTGTTTGATTTAAACATACACGTTAGTAAACCTATTGTACATTATTCCAGTTGTGCCATTCACGCCGTGTACTTATTCATGTCAGATATTGATCTCTTTTATTCAATAAGTTAATTTTAATATTTTTCTATATTTAAACACATTTGTATTTCTTTTTGTAATTATGATCAACAACAAAAAAATAATGTTTTTTTCAGTAATTTTACATTTTGCCATTAATATTTTATTGAATAATCGTTGGGGGGAAAATCTGGTTATCAATTGTGGTACCTGAGCACTTATGTTTCCTAGCTAATCACTATTGACTACGACTGTCTTAGAAGTCGTTGAGATATGATGTGCTCATTTTATATGGTACAGTAACATTTGACACTCAATGACTCAAATTCCCAGGAACCGTCATACCTAACAAAATATATGCGGCGTTTAAAGTTAAACAATCTTACAATGTTGTTAATTAGGAAATGCCCCCAGTTAGGAATATATCTTTGATATTATATGTGAATCATTATGCAAAATTATGCAGAATTGTTCAATGTAGATCTTATTACCATGTGAGAGATATAATGACTCTCATCTTTTTTTTTATGTTGTCGACTATTCCGTGTATTTATACATATTTTTCGTGTTTGTTGTTTTTTTAGTGATACCTTGGTACCCAATACTTCTAAGGTACTATGCAAATATATTCATGAGAGAGAGAGGGGGTTTCAAAGTATTACATTGTAGTATGCTATATTAGGTATACAGCCACAAGCTTTAAGAGGTTAAGAGGCCATTTTGAAACTTCCCATGTTTAGCCTTTTGCGACAGGTTTGAGTGTACTAATAGCAACATATACTTATATTAGTAAGAACAAATAATAATTGTAATATGTTGATACAGATATTTAAATATTCACTTTAATACACACTTTTATACTCTCTCAAAAGTAAGAATCTTTGAGCAACCACTTGTTAGTAGTGTTCGATCTAATGATGGAACCATTATTGTCATGTATATTTGTATTTTGATGTATCAGTGTGCTCGTGATATTATATATGCCTTTGACAACCTCATAGAGGACTACATGTCATTATGTGATTATCTCATTAATATTTTGTAATTATAGCGTGGTCGCTGAAAATTCTTTTATATTTGCACAGTTGTAAATCATTCAATTGAAAAAAAACAATGTCAGATTGACTGGTGTACTCTTAACTGCCAGTTATTGGAAGGTTAAAGTATGGCAGACAGATGAAATGGTTATGCTACAAAAGAAATAAGAGTATGGTCTCATCTCGCTGGTTGATTTAAACACCTTCATGGGTTACGGCCATCTGAATGTTTAAATCAACCAACGAGATGATACCATACGCTATATGTTACATATCCGTTTTGTATTTATGCTGTTACAATGTTGTTGTTTTCTGTATCCAATCTCAATATATGAAATGCTTTAACAATGGTTCTGTATAGACTGTAAATTGTTTTTGAAACAATGTTTTTGTTAGTATTTTTTCTTTTTATTTATTTATTATTTGGTTAATCATTTAATGATCCGAGATTGTGAAAATTTGATATTCATATTTCAGTATCTGTGATAAACATTTTGGCTTTGATGCCAACATTGATCTATTTTTGACAGTTGTCTTAGTTTATGTTTGTCGACTTTCATTAATGAAGCATACCAAACACTAGTGACAAACTCAGTCTCACATCCTATTGTTTTATATTACTGTGTATCATTCTTCTTGATTTGTACATTGATGTGTGTTAATCATGTTACATAAACTCTATATTAGTTTGACTACGTTTTTATAAAATCATGGAATAAATGTTCACTTAAAGCCTTGTGTTCGTCTTTTAGATTTGTATACTCTTAAAAATAATTTAAGGACCACAACAAGAACAATCTTACTCTTTAATATTCTGCATTTTATATCCATGTACAAAGTTAATACTTTTCGGTCACGTAACAATTGTTAAAGAATAAAATTAAACTTAAAAATTGCAAAATTCAGTAAATCGCTCAATAACGGCACTTAAAACAATTACACAATTAAAACAATTATTCCTTAAAATATTTTGAGGAGTACTGTATACATTGTCTGTTGAAAGTATAAATGAACTTATTTTAAACTGAAGACAAATATGCCTTGAAAGAAATCCTATTTCGTCCGTGTTTTAGATCGATAAATGCGTAAATTTAAAACTATTACGTAAAAAGTTTAATAAGAAAGTTATATAGAAACACTAAAATCAGACGCAGATCCCGAGGGCTGGACATGGCGCAGTCGGTAGCGCGGCGGATTCAATCCTCCGTGGTGCCACTGAGTTCCGTCAGTGTGTTCTTGGGCCAGACACTTTCCCTTAGCCTCATCCGTCGGATGGGGACGTAAACCGGGCGGTCCCGTGTATCGGTCTATCCTCCGAGCACGTTAAAGAACCACAGGAATATATTCGATAAAAAGAGTAGGGCAGGCTCCCGGATTCCTATGTATCCTTCCTTCCCCTCTCTCTGGGGCGGCTCTAAATAACCTATACTGTGTTGATGAGCCGTTAAACAATATTCAAATCAAATCCATAAAGTGTAAAGTTTTGTCCGTTCGTCACTTGTTTCTCATCAATAATAGCCTGCCTCCATATTCTGATCCAATATTATGTGAGGAAGCTATCCAGCTGGCTTGCGGAACGTCGGTGGTTCTACCCAGGTGCCCGCCCGTGCACGAAAATTGCCCGGAGGGGCACCTGGGGTCTTCCTCCACCAATGGAAGCTGGAAAGTCGCCATATGACCTTAGCTGTTGGTGCGACTATAAAATCCAATTCAATCAATCTGATCCAATATAAAGTCAGAGGTAACGCATTATCTGGGTAAAATGCAAAGAAATAAAACCATTCGACGAAATGTATTATATGAAATGTTAATCCGTCAATCTGATGTCATCTGATAAATAGGTTACCACTTGTAGTAAATACGTACAGGTTAAAGCATTGCACATTTTTTAAAACAACTATGACTCCAGAACCACAGTTTATTCTTGCGTGGGATTGCGGACTATTCCCGTTTTGTGTATATACTGTATATCTCAGTATTAACTATAGTTAATGACCTCGTCGGCACGTCTATTAATTTAGATAATCAATATCAAGTAGATCGAGTAATATCGCCAGTTAATGAATTCCAGCCCCCCCTTCCCCACACCAACACACACACAACCCCCCCCACACACCCCCTTCCCCTCACCAACACACAAACAAACCCCCACCCCATCCAAAAAAAACACAATAAAATAAATAAATAAAATATTGTATATATATATTGCGTACAAATTACACTTAAATGCACGCATTTTCTCTTTGTCAATAATGGTATCGATGGGGGTAAAATATCGACATGGCATACATAACATTACATAATGATTTCCAGTGATTTAAAATAATTATATGGAATTCCCTGAGACGAAATTTTCAATGCTAAACTTTACAGATAATGTTTAAGGTTTGACTTCGTAGTTGGATGATAAAATCCTAAAACATTTTAAAAGTAAATATAAAAGTTGAATAGAAAATGCAGCATTCAAAGACCACAGTCAATTATAAACACGAACAACAACTACAAAGATGAATCACAAACATAAAATGGTTGGAAATAGGACTACCTCAATGGAACGGTCAGTGGCAAAAAAGGCCGCTGGGTATTTTAACTGGATTCCAGGTGCATCAAACCGCCATCTTACCCTATTTCATCCCAATGAAACGGGACAGTGTAAATAAAGATAACACCGCCATGTTATATTCTCAAGGCAGCATTAATACGAAATATAAGTCAAACACATAAATGATTGTGTATTATGTAATATGTGTATTATGTGTATTATGTAATATAAAAATAACAAAAGCCTAGAAAGCCACAAAGCAGCAAGTACTCATTGAATGGGCAGAAGCCAGAGCAAAAAGAGAACGATAAGACAACATTTAAGAATAAGAAATGTCACTGTAAGTGACAAATGCCCCCGAAGTATTTGTCTGTATTCCCACAAGACCAGGATTTTGTGCGTGACACGTCATCTTCTTATGGTGAAAATTTCTGCCAGGTTATATGACAATCCTTCAACTGATGACAAAGTAATACACAATTAATATAACGTTCAAATACAGGGTCATAAAGCATCTTCTGACCTCTAAGTGTGACCTTGACCTTGAAGCTAGTGATATTTGAAACTCCCTCCATGAATGTCACAGTTATTTACTGGTCACGTAATATGGAAATGAAAGTATTTCTTTTTGACATTTAACCTCTAAGTGTTACCTTGACTTTGGAGCCACAGACTTGTATTTTGCGCGCGACACCTCGTCTTGTTGCGGTGAACACTTGTGCCAAGTTATTTGAAAATCCGTCCATGAGTGTCAGAGTTATTTACCGGACACGAACGACAAGAAAGTACTTTTTTTTTACCCTTGACCTCTAAGTGTGACCTTTAACTTAAAGCTACAGACCTGAATTTTACAGGTGACACGTCGTCTTGTTGTGATGAACGCTTGTGCCAAGTTATCTTAAATTCCGTCCATGAATGTCAGAGTTATTTACCGGATACGAAATAATGGACACGAAAGTACTTCTTTTTTACCTTTGACCTCTAAGTGTGAAGAACTTGGAGCCACGGGCCTGGATTTTGCGTTCGACACGTCGTCTTGTTGTGTTGAGCACTTGTGCCAAGTTATTTGAAATTCCTTCCTAGAATGTCAGAGTTATTTACCGGACACCATGGTACGGACGGACGGACGGACGGACGGACTGATGGACTGACTGACGGACGGTGCGACTACTATATGCCAGCATTCGTGGGGCATAATAACATCAAACGCTAACGTCCTATGAGGATTTAGGTAGAAGTCTTCAATATGTACTGTCATCGCACAATCAAAGAGGAAAGCATAGTGGCGAACTGTAAATAGGTCAACCACTAAACAGCAAAGCTTTGCAAAATGATAGGGTCATGACCTCTTTTGATAAACCTTTTAACAACTTTTATAAAGATTGTATGAAAGTGATTATGACCAAGGATCTCACGAAGTTTGTAAATCACCATATAAATATAGATATAAAAATGGAACAGGAAAAGCAGTATTCAAAGACGACAGTCAACCACAAACACACACAGAAATAAAAAAAAAAAAAGATGAATAAAATGTCAAATAAGACATCACAAACCCAAAAGGGTTGACAATAGGGCTACCGCCTTGGAACGGTCAATGGTGAAAAAGGCCGCTGTTGGTTTAAACCAGGTTCTAAGGTGCACCAAACATAAGGTAAATCACCATATAGGTTGTGAATATATTCTTGTCGCAGAAGAGTTCTTAATTTAGTTTTATATTTTAAAGGTAGATCAGGATATAAATATATATAAATATTATGAGTTTTAAACACATGTAAGGTTATATATGACGGTCGATTGTTTTGTGGTGGCGGCAGATCACCCACTTTTCCTGGGTAACCAGTACTATACACTTCCCGTCGTGTTTCTATACATTCATAACATAGTATTGACCTCATGATGTCATAACTGTAATGAACTGAATATTTTAAAACAGTTGATTTGATTTAGTTTAAAACAAGCTGCGTCCAACACATTTTGGGAAATAATTACTGTTTTAGAGTGATATGGAGATAATCTGTAAAAATCTTCTCTGACATTTTAAGAGGTAGATTTTTAGATTTTTAGATTTTTCCTGTAGCTTAAATTTATAATCCTCCACAAAGTTTGTTTAAACGGTTACACGTGGGTCAAATTCAGCCCTATTCCGGGGTCACACATAGAGGTTTTTCCGGGGTCACACATAGAGGGGTTTTACATACGCAATATCTTTAAAGATATTCTTCTCTGAAATTACAAAAGCAACATGTATTACTTGAAAGATATTTCATGTTGCGTCTTTCACCAGATACTCAGGCAGATATCACCGAGGCCATTAATGCCACATTTCTGTATCTGGATGATATATTAATATTAAACGTTGACAGCACTTTTTTTTCTTTTCTACTTTGGTTAATAATATACCGACATGCTTCTTTTCTCGATTTCCATCTCTCAACCGAACATGGAGAAATAACACATTATGACAAGAGAGATGATTTTTATTTCGATATTACGGGCTATTACTCCAATAATAGCCAGAGTTATTGGGAGGCAGCACCCACGGTTTTGTTAGCTTGCTATGCAATTGTAATATTCGTTTATTTGCGCATGCGCAATCTTTTTTCTGCCTTTCCCGGCCAAAACATAATGACAGCGGTATGTAGTTGTAAAATAATGATATCGTTAAATATCCCTACTTAGACGAGGATGTTCCCAGAGCAAAATTTTACAGGGTCAACGTTTCTGAACTTATTCGTTTTTCTAGAACTGGTAGTCGAGTTGAGGACTTAAACATTTGTAACCTTTGCATGACTAAAAAGACCAGGGCTACCATTTACATAAACTTCGAGCAACGTTTTCAAATTTTTACTATCGTGACCCTGGTTTGCTTATAAAATGTGAAAGTAATTTGAAAACTCTTCTGCGACAAAAATATAACAACCTGCCTTCTATGGTGACGTGATTTACAACTTCGTAAGATACTTGGTCATGAACACTTGCATGCAATCGGTTTTAAACTTGCTAAAAAGTTTATCGAAAGAGGTAATGCCCGTATATTTTGCAACGTACTGCATGTTTAGTGGTTGACCCATTTACAGTTAACCACTATGCTTTCCTCTTTGATTGTTCGATGACCGGATAGAGTGTGGACCCTATGATGACGTCTACCTAAATCCAGAGAGGACGGTAACGTTTGTTGTTTGACTACAATCCAAAGATCCACTCGCATACTCTTTTGTATTGTCGTGCGATTAATGGTTTGCTCTCTTGCTGCTCTAGCTTCTGACAAGTCATTGAGTACTTGCTTTGTGACTTTCTAAATGTTTGTTTATTTCTATTCATATACACATGATCATATTTTATATTGCCTGTTACTGCTGCCTAGTGTGGTAGAGGATATTGCATTGTGGGGAATTTTTAAAATGTATACTTTATAGTTATACTGGAATAGTGAGGTTTGGTGCACCCTAGAACTTGGTTTAAACCCCTAGCGTTTGTTTTGCCACATACCGTTACAAGGCGGTAGCCCTACTGTGAACCCTTTTATGTTTTTGATGTCATATACCTTGCTTTTTATTCATCCTAGTAATTGTTGTTTGTTTGAATGCGTGATTTGGTTGACTGTGGTCCTTCATTTCCTGTTCGATCTTTATATCTACGTTTGGTACAGATCAGATAAAAATATATTCCCTATGGTAATAACAAGGCAAACTTGATATAGCATATTTAATTAAATCAAGGACCATAACTTTGATGTTACTGGTTCAGTCTTGCTAGATTTCGAACTTGTTCAATATTATCAACAATTTGGCTAAGCTGGTTGAGATCAGATGAAAAAATGAAGGCCATATGGTCTTAACAAGGCAAATACTAGCATATTTAACTAAATCAGGGCAAAAAACGACACTATTGTCTTAACGAGGCAACGGTTAACGGATGGACGACGACGATGTTATTAAACTTTTTTGTTGTAACCTCACCCCCACCCAAACAAAAACAACGTACGCCTATATAATATGTACATATATCTTCGAACCGTCGTCGGGTGGGGGAACCGACATCACGTTAAAAACGTGCCCGATTGTTATAGGTGAGGATGAAGCCCCCTTTTAACAGGCAGGATTCGGGACGTATTTTGAGTTAGTGTCGAGCTGGTACTCTAATGTGCACCACTTTTCTTACTCCTGATGCACCGACAAATATGAATTTATTTAGTACGACGGATGCCTGTCTAATGTATGTAGTGTTTCGGATGCCATGGGGAGGGAGGTGTGAGAAACATGTGAGGTTGCTACACACTCATGCTAAGGGAGTTAACTGGGCGTGGCAAAGACAACGGACAATTAATAAAATACACCGAATGAATCCAGACTTAGTCTAATGTATTTATAAATATATATAACAATATAATAATGACACTTATAACCCTATCTTTTTTACAATAGGAAGGAACTGAACTGTGTAACAATTCGAAATGCAACGTGACTTGAAAAATAGCCAAACTATAATCGATATCGAGCAACAGACAAATTAACTGCACGTATTGCCCTACACAGTCACTATCTACCATTTACCTTTTTCGGAAAACGAAACCAGAAGTTCAACATGTAGCACAAAACTTTATCATAAACAAACAAATGTTTTTGCAATTATTACGTGTCATGTTAGGTTGATCTATAGTCATACCTAGGGTGTTTCTTTAGAAATAGCTTCTACACGTCCTAATAATATTGAGCAATGCAGAATAATATTCATATTCAAAAAGGTACAGTATCACTTGCTTTCAAATCTTTAGCGTGGATGGAGGTAATCTGCTTTGGGGTATTGGATGCACTACATGAACTTTTTTTTTGTAATTCTATTACTAGTTTAATATTATTTCAGTAGCTATACTGCATGACCTGGAGACCTATATTCACAGGTATTCGGCGCGTAATTTGGTCACTACTACCCCCTACCCCACCCACCCCCTCTACTACACCCCACCCAAAAAAAAAACCCACTAAAAAACAACATCATCCAAAAAGTTATTTAATAACATTTTAAAAATCGTCTAAAAACATTTTATTTTTAGAAAAGTTTTAAAAGGTAATTAAATGACTTTTTGGATGATGTTGTGTTTATTTTGGGTAAGGGCGGGGCGGTGTGATGTGTGTGGGGGTGGAGGTGTAGTAGAGGGGGTGTAGTAGTGACCAAATTACGCGCCGAATTATTGTGCCTATATTCACCCTTGGCAAAAGTAATATTTGTTCATTTATTCGTTTGGGGAAAATACGGTATGTATAGATTTGCACAATTAAATGCAATAATTAAGCTTTCTTTCACTTTCGGTTTCGTTGTTTACCAAATTCGGCTATTCTAATCGCCGGTTTTAAAATAACATCCTATCTCGTGTATGACTGTTAGTTTGTTATCAGCTTATCTGACAAAATGGAACGATAACTAAATAATCTTTTAAAACTATAGCTTTTATAACTAAACAATCATGTTTTTGACGAATGCATTTTCTGTGTTCTAAATATAAATAATCGATGCTTCTAGGAATGCAGCGTTAATAAATTTAGGTCATCGCTTTGTTTATATACAGTTGCCTCAGCTGTCAGATTGTCATTTGTGTCCTAAGTACGGATATATTGAGTAGTATCATTAATATAGACTAGACTATCGACTATATAATGGCCATTGCTGTGAATTATTGTAAGTATAATTTCCTGCTTTATTACGTACAGCGTCGCCATTTTAAATAGTGTTTAAGTGTTATTATTATTATCATTATCAATTTAAAAGGTCTGTATCATTGACCTATATATTTCGTAATCATGTGTGTGTGTGTGTGTGTGTGTGTGTGTGCGTGCGTGTGCTCTTAATGTTCAAACTGAATAATACTATGCATTCAGTATTTTATGATATCAATAATTTGATTACTTGATATTAATAAACTAATCGGATTTATGATATATCACATATTAGCTTGGCAGGTATATCAAATATTAGCCGGGAAGATAAATCAAATATTAGCCGGTAGACAAATCAAATATTAGCCTGACAGACAAATCAAATATTAGCCTGGCAGATAAATCAGATATTAGCCTAGCATTATTATTATCAACAATGAGCTTTATTTAATGATATACACAATTTGTTTAAGGATGTAACATTAAATCATTAAATCACATTATTTCATAAAACGGTGTTGTGATATCATATAATAGTGTTGAATCATATCTTTGAATCGACTAAATCAAATCATTATTTTTTTGATATCATTTAATTGATTTATACATTATACAATCAAGTAATCAGTATGATTTTATGTTACATGCGATTAAATCGAGTATACGATATCAATAATGTAATTTCATGTTATTACTAAATGCCTTGTTCATCTCATTAAATAAACGTTGATATCTTAAAATAGAGTATTGCTTTCTATAGACAAGTTACTAATATCACTAAATATTAAATACATATATAGACAAGCGGTGATTGATAAGCCACCATGTTACATTTGCATGCTCTATGTTATAAACGTTATAGAATACTAACATCATAAGAAAGATGTTATACGTCGATTATTTAAATAAGATAATTGATATTTTTAGTAATCTGAACCATTATCAACGTTAAATTAAATAAATGATTGATGTGGATAACGTGCACCTATACAACACATGCATGGAGACGAAGCATGCTGAGTGGATATGCGTAAATATCGATGGAAATATATATGGCAAGCCAAATTAGTATATATTATAAAACAAAGATCTCTCGTTATCTCAAAGAGATGTCTCTCTGCTTAGAAAGATAGCTTGCTCGATACAGGGATATCTTTCACCTTAGAAAGATATATACTTGTATGCTAGAGAGATATCTCTTTAATTTAGAAATATATCTCTCTATAGCTTAAAGTGATATCTGTAATTGTTAGAAAGACACTTTAAGATATATCGCTTAAATCAATATATCTCCTTAAGTCCGAGAGATATCTCTGGAAGTAAGAAATATATCTATTTAAGATATTTAAGATGTCTATCTAAGCTCGAGAGATATCACTTTGCCGTAACAAGATCTCTTCGTAAAACTCTTGCTTAAATGCATACCTTTCTAGCTTAAAAAAGAGATATCTCGCCAGCTTATAGAGATATCTTTCTAAGTCAAACATATATCTATTTACGTAACAATATATCTTCGTAAGACTCTTATGGAGCTATCCGTATAGCTTTAAGATATATATAAGATATAGATCTTATATATATCTTATATATATCTTTCTTCGTTAAATATATATCGTTCTATCTTACAGATGTACCTTGTTTGGGAATAAATACTAATTTGGTTTGCAATATATAAAACCAGAAAGCACGCTAAGTGTATTATTGTGTATATCAGAGCACAATCAATTAAATACACTCTGTGTACGTTTAAAGAACCTATTTAGTGTATTGATAAATGGTTTTGTTAACATGACATTAGATTACAAACGTAGTAGAGAGAAAAAGGAGGTTGTATTTAGTTGTCAGTTCGCCCACACACCCTTTATTATTATTGTAACTTAGATAACACTACATTATTTGATATTTAGTTAATTATATATATATGTATTTATTGTCAATCAAATCGTTTCAGCATATGTCCTTATACTATTGCGTGTGCAGGTAATTGCAAGAACAAATAAAAAAATAACTGCAAAACAGGTACTATTAATTGGTGAGCGCGATACACTCTACTAATTGGGGAACGTGTCGAATTCATGCATTGTACGTATAAGTACGTGCATGTACGTACATGTACATGTATAGGATAGAGCATGAGTTTTGCACGTGTACGGGGATATAATGCACGAGCGTTAAATACATTTTATACCACAATAGGCTAAATACACACTATGCATCGTGTAATACCCGAGGATATACACAGATGTATTTATACCACAATAGCCTAAATACACACTATGCATCGTGTAATACCCGAGGATATACACAGCATATGTTAGTTATTGTGGTATAAATACAATAGAGCATGATTCTTGCAGTGTACGGACGATAATGCACTCGCTAACGCTCGTACACGTGCAAAACTCATGCTCTATCCTATACATATAGGTATACTATTTTAAGATGTTTGGGAAAACCCGCCTTTCATGTTTGTCTTTCACACTGATTCAATGTAAAGCCCGGTACACACGATAAGATCATCTCATAGGACAAATCTTATAAAACAAATCTGATACAATCTATTTTATGAGATTGCCTGTACACACGGTAAGATTAATTATATGGTATTTTCTGGTGCCTTCAAATAAGTGCACACTGGATCTTTCCAGAATGTTAACAAATGAAAGCACCTTGTCATACATCTTTCTTGTCGTAGTCTTTGTGCGTGACTGTCCACAAAACTTCCTCTTCCTCATAATATCCCAGCAATTCATCAATGTTATCATTCGTCCAGTTTCCTGCCATGTTGCTATGTATGAACTAAAATACCCGCGTGTACAAATCTACAATGCATGTAGACCCTATGCTGCGAAGTTTATGTCAAATCTGGAACGCAGTACACCTTGGCCACAGTGTCACCATGTGTGGTTGGATGGCGGCGCTTTTGATCTTGTCTTATGGAAATAGAGCATGTTCTATTTCTGGAAGACATCTTTCAGGTCATAAATTGTGTCTTAAGCCCCTGTACACACGATGCAATTTGTCTCACAAGACATATCTTATAAGATAAATATTACCGTGTGTACCGTGCTTAACACGGGTATAGTATCTAGTAATACTAGAGTACATCTACGCATTGCTCGGTGTAATGTCGTGAGGGGCCGTATAATAATCACAAGACACAGTGTTTGTTTACTATCTTTACTCTCTAACAGTCATAGGCTTTCTATTATATTACAATCATACACACAT
Source organism: Cyrtodaria siliqua (assembly GCA_037043455.1). Lineage (NCBI taxonomy): Eukaryota > Metazoa > Mollusca > Bivalvia > Adapedonta > Hiatellidae > Cyrtodaria > Cyrtodaria siliqua. The sequence goes on from JAWPHD010009181.1 coordinate 58,327, forward strand.
GCATACTGGCAGGCTTATCAGTAGTGGGAGGTGCTATGCTAATTATATGTTACAGTCAATGGATACTACACTCGGTTTCACGTTATTCACGGGTCTTCGCTCGTACTTGAAATAATATTGTTTCTTAGAAAGAAAAACATGGATTGGATATCAGAAGTTTTTAGTTTAGGCACTGTATTATGCTTTGTTTTGCGTTTTGTGTTTAAATCTAGCATACGTCATATGTGTTATGTAATACGAACCTGGTGTCACTACAGGAAGCATAATGAGGTGAGTTCAGTAAAAATACATACACCTATCAACTGTTATCTTGCTCTTGTGATTAAGTGCCAACATTTGATTTGATTAAAACGACGACATGCGTAGTTTGATAAATTATTATCAAACTTGTTTATGTCGTTTGGTTTATATTACACGTTTTGTAGCTGTCATTCTTATCTTTAATTATTACATGATAATAATCATTGGCGTATTTAAGATAGCAATTGTTTTTGTTGGATTTGTTCTTGTTTTCCCTCTTGTCCCTCGACCACTGCATTATAACGCGGAAACTATTTATACATTCGGATTGAAACTTTACACACTTGTTGCTTTGACCTATATTTTGACCTATATAGTATAAGGTCTAGGTCAACATATAACTCAAGGAGATCTACTTCCACATTGTTGAAGATAGGACTTTTGCTTATATGGTCTGTGGGTCGCATCGTCACACGACTAATCTTCATATGATTTCGAAATATGAATTGTAAGGTCACCAACAGGTCCAGTTTATGGCAAACGTTTCAAAACCAGATCAGTGATCTGCAAACTAAATCTATAACCTCAAATGTATTGACATAGTAACCTAGTCTCTTATTATAAGATATAACCTTAAATTGAATCAGTACAACCTGCAAATAAAAACTAGATCACTAGGTGACATTAATTAAAACCTGTGTCAAAAGTAGGCTTTGGAGACACTTATTTTCATGTTGAAGATAACACTTAGAAAATATGAAACGTTTAAGAATCATGAACTAAGTAATATTCATGTTTTTAGTTAATTATTATGTTTTAGACAGACGGTAATGATAAGTATGAAAGCTATCATACAAAAAACATCTTTAACACATTTATATGAACAATACTTGATTTCGGTGTATCAACACATGTCTTCTCTATTAAACAGTTAAATGGTTCATAATTACCTTTTTTTTTTATAAAAACTAGTGAAAAATACATAAGCTAGTTACTGGCTGTATGGAGTCTGTGGTGATGGGTGGGAGGGGTGTTTGGGGGAAGGGTTCGGAAGAAATAGTTGTTGCAGCACTTATGACAAAACTCTTTGCCCTGCATTGAGCAAAATGGCAGTCAAACATATAAATATATAGAGTGAGTTTATTGTGTGGATAATGTATAGAAGGAGTTAGCGTCACCAGGTGGCAACTCCTAATAGTAAATAACTGCAAGTTCCCCAAGTTGTACCCATGTAGAGGGGCCCCTTTATGCAACAGGACAACCCCCTTTTTTATATGTGTTGTGCCTCGAGTCCCTAAATGACTATACCAAATTAGAATCAAATGCATTCCCATTTGGATAAGATATGTTTTGTGTGTGTTTTTACCGGATTACCAACTAGTCATCCATCCCCAGCGGATGGAGCCAAAATCCGAGATTTTATTGCGCATCTACACATCCTTAGAAAAACACCATACTTGAACTTGAAATATCAAAAAATATGGAAGAAGTTAGCGTCATTAGGCCGAAACTCTGTAATAGTAAATTACTGCAAGCTTTCCAAGTTGTACCCCTGTAGAGGTGGTCCCTTTACACAGTAGGACAAACCCATTTTATGTATGTTGTGCCTCGAGTCCATAAATGACCGTACCTAATTTGAATCATAACCATTCACATTTGGACAAGATATGCATTTGTTTGTGTTTTTAGACTGATTATCCTTTATGGGGGCCTAGTGAATAGAGCCAAAATACGAAAGCTTATTGCTCAACCACACAAATACACCACACATGAACTTGGAATCTCCAAGGATATAGAAGGAGTTATCGTCACAAACTCGTAATAGTATATTAACTGCAAGTTCCCCAAGTTGTACCCATATACAGGGTTCCTTTTAAACTAGAATCGTAACCACTCACATTTGGACAAAATGAGCATTTCTTTCTGGCTTTTGACCCTAGGGGACCCAGTGGGGAGAGCCAAAAGTCGAGACATTATTGCCATCTACACGTCCTAACTAAATTATACACCACAAATGCACCTGAGATCCCAAAGGGTATAGAATGAGTTACCCTAATTATACCCCAGTAGAGGGTCCACAAGGAAAAAATCTTTTTTGTATATTTTGTGCTTCGAGTCCCTAAATGACATACAACATTAGAATCAAATCCATTCGCAGTTGGATTTTTTTATTTATTTTTTATTTTTGGCCGATTAGGGACAGGTGGGGTTCTAAATATTTTAGGCGTAGATAATCTGTGGTGCACATGTTTAATGCCTGTTTTGCTGACTTAGTCTGAATTTTCTTATTTTTGCTGCCGGGAAATGTGTATGGAGCTGCGCACCCTGTGTACATTTAGCTACGCCCTGGCCCTATTCGTACTTATAATTAACCCTTTAAGTAATGTAACCATATAGTCTCGTTACTTTACTCCAAGGTTATAATAAACCATTGTTTTTCAATCTAACATAATTACATTTATTCCAATAATTCAATTCGAAAACTATCGACATCATGTTATACACGTTTCACAATGTCTCGATATATATACATGTATACATTATCCTCTTTCAATTGCAACACCCCTTTTTCAGTTTTATTTTACTCTCCACTTATTCAACGAACACTGAAAGTTTGTCATGAGAGAAAGTGTGTGCATATATATGATTGGGGTTAAAGGTCGCTTTCAGCACTGCATGTAGTTCAGTCATATCACGATGGAGTCTACCGAATGCTCAACTTTATAGTGCTGCCACACTGGAATACCACGCCGTAGACACATGCTATGGAACACCACGCAGTCACATTATACTGACATCGGCCGACCAGTCCTATTACTGCCCTTTATATGCTGAACGTCAAGCAAAGGAGCTATTGTAAAAAAGAATATGATAATGGACCTTTGGAAATGGCCGAAAACGACACATACGAAATATTGCAGTATCGGTTTGATTGAGACTGTTCATGAGCGGTAATGAAATATGCTAGCTACCGCTCACGCCCTCTAGCCCCGGGTTGAGCAGAACTCAATATTCATAAAATCAATAGTACAAAAATTTAAACCATCCCGAAGATGGCATGCATATGGCGGTGGACATGGAGTGTAACGCATCTCTATGTCGTACGGCCTATGGTCCCAGTATCTAATAAAATTAAATGCCCCGAAAAGCGAAATAAACATAATGGAATTTAGTTGGGAGCAGCGGTAATGAAGCCTGCATATCACAAGTAACAGTCAAAAGACTAAATTAAAAAACAGACAACATAGGGGGTTAAACAATACCCATAGCCTTTAATCGGCTGGAGTAGTGGAACCACTGAATCGAAAATTAAGTAAGAAAACGAAAAACAAATGAAAAAGTACCACCGATAATTAAACATAAGTATCGGGCTCAGCGATCTCCAAAGATCGAATGAATAACAGTACTGATTGCAAGCGTAAGTCTTTTGTAAACCCACAACCTCCTGCATGCGAAGCAGACGTTCAACAAATAAACCACATTCGCGGTTCTTAAGAGAAATGGATCAAGAAATAATGAATAGGCTTTCCTCACAATGAAGATACACAGAGAGTAGATATGCAGATCAGATATAATACATTTATCACCGCTGATTAGTGGATAGTGTGTTGAATCTGAATCCGAATGAATCTGGTTCAAAACTTTCCGGCGCCACTGTGTTCTGTGTAAGATTCTTCCCCTTAGACTCGTCCGTTGTATGTGTACGTAAACCGGGAGGTCCCGTGTATCGGAATCTATAATGAGAGCACGTTATAGGGCAAGGGTTACTAGTTTGGTATCTTTTAGTGTGAAATACTATTAACTACTGTTATCATGTATTCGTTAATGTTATCCTGTTACGAGAATCCATCTTTCCTCTCCCAAACCCTTCCACCGAACCCTACAAATAGACGCCGGCATATGATTGAACTCTTCTCTGTTGACACCGACCCGTGAACGTCGGGGGTGAAGGCACCAGGGCACTGCTGGACTTGTCACCCTGTTAGTGCTGTGGACCAAGATCGGTGCCCTCTTTCTTGTCAAGCCCGCAGTGGAACAGCGTCTGGACTAGTCATTGACGAGATATAGTTAGATGAGAGTCGACAGCCTGCATGGGTGACAGGGGAAAATGTGTGGTCGGCAACTCATCAACTCAACAGTAGGCAAGACTGGCGTGTACACGGAGCAAGGGAATCAGCAACCTGCGTGCCTAGGCAAACTTTAAATTTAATGCTCGCCGGGGACACAGGTTGAAGAGGCGGTTGTGGTCACCAACAACAGGACTCTCGGCCCAGTAGGATAGGACACACCAGGGTGCAGCACCTAGCGGATGCGGCACAACACAACATATCTACAAAAGAAACGACACAGATTTAACACTACAGACATCTCTACACATAACTGCTAGACAAGTTCACACTCTAATGTACCTAGCTGTACCGGATTCTCTGGTGGCCTATGGCGGAAATACAGACACACACAGGCACGCACGCACGAGTTGCGACACTCACATGACAGTTACGGAGTGCAATGACTAGCTTCGCTTATACGCATGATATAAATACAAGTATACTTTTACGAAAAATGTTTAGTACATAAACTGTAATTTTTCATAAAAGCTGGATGTTAAATAAATAGCTTATAACACTTTCATATGATTATTCTTTTATTTCGTTACAATCTATAAAATGTTACCTTGACCCTGTAAATATAAACAAACTACGAGAACAACGGGACATTTAAATTAAATGCATTGCACTCCGTAACTGTCGCGTGAGTGTCGCGTGACGGATTCGAATATATTGTCTTTGGGGGAGGGGGGGGGGGTGTCTTTGGAGGTGGGGGGGGGTGCTTTTTCCTTGGAAGAATCAGTACTGTATTCCTCCCGCCATTCCTAATCTGAATCGACACTTTCTCTCAAACAGCTGTAGTAAATTTCCGTAAAGTGATCAAGTGTGCACCCGTCTTTATCATATGCCTTTCAAAAAAGGTATTTACAGCTGGCTTTTTTTCATAATTTTTTTTACAAAAAATGTTAATTCGAATCCTCTTGCAGGTGGATATGCAACGACCTACAGTTATCGATGCACCTGCACTAGTACACGTTTACCAGTACACGCTGTTGGCTTGATTCTCTGCAGTTTATACATCGTAATTGTAGGCCAAACGTTGTATTTTTGTTTTATAAATCTTGATCTGAAACATGAAACTTGAAATAGTTGCACTTTGTATAATGTTGTGAGCATATATTACGTGATATCCATGGAGTGGATGTGGGTATACGTTGTTAATTCGTTAGGCTGTGTTTTCTTAACCATAAAGCATGTGTTTAATTCTGTAAGAAACTGGTTTCAAAGTGGAATATATAATGAGGTAAGTTTAGTTTAAAGCCATAAATCGATCAGATACTATCTTTTTAATAGGGAAGTAGCAACAGTTGATTGAATGACCAAGATATGTACATGTACATATTTCGTCGTGTACAACTTGTTTACGTGCACCGCGGTGTACTATTATTTGTATGTGTTTACATAATTACTGTATGTTTATTTGCGAGTAAGTTGTTAGGGACCAGGCAATATTTACTGGGGGGTTGGGACCGGTGCAAAATGGCATGGGACAGGTACTTTTTTTGCGAAAAAACATGGGACGATACCTTTTTTTTCGTTTGTTTGCCATGGGACGTACATTTTTTTTATATAACATTTTTATTTGCACCGGTCACAACCTACCCGATAAATATTGCCTGGTCCCGTATGTGATACTCACCGATGTGATATTTACCGATTGAAAATAAACAAGAAAATAAAATGATCAGAATAAACATAACCGATAATAGGCTAACAAACAAAAAAAAAAGGGTCTTTAACATAACATATTTTTAAGGAAAACTTAATACAGAACACTTTTCATTTACCTTTATTCGTAAGATATTTAATATGACATGTTCAAGTTGTAGTATCATGTGGACAAATAAGTTTGACCATATTTTTAAAGGACATATTTGTTTTTGGCTGTGAAAACAGACTTGATTTTACTTTTGGGCATCAGTTATACAGCTTATACCTGAGGTTCATTTGTATATACTGCACACTTAATTCCACATAATATTCAAAAGAAACCTCCAGATGTTTGGACTTTATTGTTAGAGAATTCCTTTTGATGGGATGTAGTTTTGTTTACACGGTCTTGTCTATTTGGGCGCTGAAGACAGGATAATAGCGAGGATTGTGCGCATATAAAATCGATTCAAGCTAACCAGTAGGCCTTATTACCGAAGCATTGTGGTGTAGTGGTTATAGCGTCTGCCTTGCATTCGGGAGGTCGTGGGTTCGAATCCACTGACCGCGTCAAACCAAAGACTTTGAGAAATGGAGTAGTCACTTGTAACCCTTGCCTGACGAGCAAATAATGGGTAGTGCTACGACTGATTGACCAGTGTCAGAATAATGTGACTGGGTGGTGGGGTTATCATGTCTACTACGGCGTGGTATTCCAGTGTGGCAGCATTATAAAGAAACCATTGAGTTCGCTGCTTCAAGTAGACATATCATCACATCACACAACAACGAACAGATAAAAGTCCAGACATTGTGCCTATAATGGTCGGGTAGGAAGCCTGTCGTAGGTGGAGGGACTATAATCCTTAGAAATAATACACACACACAGTAGGCCTTATTGCCTACTGACCGTTCCAAGTCGGTAAACCTGTCTTCACCACCCTTTCTGTTTTTTTTGTCTCCTTCATTGTATTTTCAAGTCCTTTTTTGCAATACAGTGCGGACCTACGATGCCATTGCGTTCGGACGCTGTGGTTTCTATAGGACCCTATATATCATTTTTGTAAAAAAAAAGTTGCATTTAGTAACAAGAAATTTATAATGTTGAAGTTCCTCTTTGCAAACAAAAATTGAGCCATTTCAGTACTTTATTTACCGTAAAGAGTTTGCATCCTAAGTTTGCTCACATGCTTGAAGCAAACGCGCACTCTGTCTATAATGAAACTTTGAACGAATACTATTTGTTCTGTTATGTGTTGTTTTAGTATTTTCCCCGAAAGAATGGTCTTACGTAGTCATGTACCATTCTATTAACAGCAACATATTGTACATACAATATATAGTGGAAATTCCCGAGTTTCTTTTTCGTTTCAATATATATATGTATACCTATGAAATGCATGTTGTCACGTGATATATGCAACTAAGAAAAGCGTCGTACATGGGTGTATTCAAGTAATTTTATATGTTTTAAATTAATGTGTAATAACAAACCGATTTAGTCATGTCAATATAGATTAAAACGGCATGATACTATACAAAGGTAGTTGGCGATATGCATCTGTTTTACCGAATACGGAAACGTATATTACGGAGTATATCGGCCTCGTTATGTTGAGATAATCGACGGTTTAACATTACTTAATTACTACGTGTTCGTCTTAAAATGTTTCAGAAGACACCTTCATTCGATCGCAGATTGCATGTCTTTGACAAAATTACGATATCTAAAGCGCTTTCTGAAAATAAATATTGCGAATATGTCTTTAAAATAGGTTTATATGTTTTTTAATTCAATAGAATTTAGTAAATTAATTTGGTTTTTAATTCTTCTTTTTTTAGTAAATCGATTAATCGAGTACTGACCCTATTGTCAACCCTTTTGTGTTTGTGATGTCGTTTACTTTTATTATTACTTTTGCTTTCTTGCTTGTCTGTTTGCATGTTTGTTTCTGTGTTTTGTGGTTGACTGTCCTCCTTGAATGCTACTTTCCCTGTCCGATCTTTTTATATTTCTTTGTAAACTTCGACCGCTTCTACCGTCATAGAAAAGAATGACTGTTAGACCTGTTAGAATTGGCTCCATTTGGTCAGTAATCGAGACTTGGCATGTATTTTGTTATTTAGAGCCGCCTCTGAGAGAGGGGAAGGATACACAGCCCATCTCTTATTATTAACGAATAGATTCCTATGATTCTTTAACATTAAAGGATCCGCCGATACACGGGTTCGCTCGGTATACATGCCCACTCGATGGATACTTTTCAACGAAAATATTAATTTGGTTGGTTTACATCCTCGGAGCATATACTTCTGTACACAGGACAGTCCGGTTTACGTCCTCATCCGAAGAATAAGGTAAATGGAAAATGTCTTGCACAAGAATATAGCGACAAATCTAAGAGGCGCCGGTAAGACTTGAAACCCGGTTCCTCTAGGTTTCCAAATCACCGAGCTAACCACTGGGCTAAGTCTGCCCCTTTGTAAAGTATAAAGCGGTGTATGCAATATATTCAGTGAAACATTTTAATTAATATAGGAAAACAAAAGGTAACCCGGTCCAAAAAGTAAACTCTTACAACCCTTTCTGTCCAAATTGTAACCCCGACCTATCCTAAAGGTACGTTGCACGGTGAACTTTTAAAATGGCGGACGTGTATAGCTGAATTATTAAACATAACACGAAATTAGCTTGAAGAATACGCATTCTTTTGGACGCATTTTTAAAACAAGTTATTTATGTGGATTTAGTGTCAACACCAAATTAAAAAAGATATCTTCATTATGTTTCTATCTTGTCAAAAAATAGTCGATTATAATGATAATGAATGACACATAAACCATACTTTTCAGCAATACAATTTAAAAAGGTGACACTTTTTATATGATTTGCAACAAATTTTAGTGGTAAAATATCTCAACATGACGAGGCCGATATACATTTTCCAACCGAAGATGTAATAAAATGAATGACCATAACCGTTTTATTTATTTATTGCGACATACGTTTTTCCAGGGAGTAAGTATACGTTTTTCGATATGCAAAATGGTGTCGATATTGAAGTCGCAATGAAGATACTTAGTAGTCTACCACCATACTTTCGAATATTTGATTCCACGCGGGACAAGGCTATAGTTCTATTTTAGTGATTAGACAATCTTAAACAATATATATATATTCTGTCAGCATACCGGAAAACGTATCATTTACAATTTGGCGTGTGTTTTTTTTACTTGTTTTAGCTTTGGCTCAGGTGACCTATTAGGATCACTCGTTGTCCGTCGTTCGTCATCGTTAACTTTTGCTTCAAACGACTTCTCCTCAGAAACCAATTGGTCAATTTTGATCAAACTACAAATGGATGCTCCTTAGGTTAATGATTTTCAAATTTGTTAAAAGTAGGTCAAAGCGACATCCGAGATGGCAATCATTACCATATATGGTCAAAACCGTAACAAATCAAAACACTGAAAGTGCTGAATGCGGTGGGGTTTGTGTAACGAACAAAATCTGAATAAGATGAACATGTCGTGAATAAAAATGTGCAGGAAAAATGAATAGAATTGGGGAAAAAATAGTGCCCGACGCGAGTTGTTCTTGCAATTTCTGCATATTGTCAACTGGTAAAGCGTTCGGATCCAGAATGGCCCTCTACCTTTCTGTTCTTGCACGACTAGACCCTGAACTCTACAATCTATGAGAGCTTTGATGGAATCCGATCTTAAATACAGGAGATTTAACGATAACAATATTTCTATATTCCAACACAATAACAATCCAGTGGTGTCTAACATGTTTCTTCATTTCATCTTATCTTTAATAATAATTCACTGACATCGTGAATCAGTAAACAACTTTCGAAATAGTTGTTGCTATATATATATACACTTATACATAATAAAACAATACTCATGTTGTTTTCACCTTCTGAAGTAAAATCAAATAAAACAATGCCATAACCAGAACGTTTTCCCCCAATATGACCAACTGTTTTATTAGGCTAAACGAAATAAATCATCTAATAATTCTTTAATATTTTGCATTTACCATAAGCTTATGATCTTCTACCAACTTTGTTAAAATGGTGATCCTGGAGTCAAATATGCCCCACCCAGTAGTCACATGTTTTATACAGACATAACATCACCCAGCAATCAAGTTTCATAACTATTTTGTGCATTTTGAAAGAGTTATGCCCCCACCCTTTTTTAACTAAGAATTTTGGTTAGGCTTAGGGTTAGGGTTAGGCAATACGCAATGTGAGAATATGGACGATTCCGGAACTGCTCTGCGCAAAGTAAGAATTCTTAAAATGCCCGACGATTCCGGAATTGTGCAGGACTATTCCTGAATTGCGTAAGGAACCAATCGATATAAAATATGCACCAAATGTCTACGCAATTTGAGAATGTTTTGCGCAAAGTACGGATTTGTGTTGGGATTTGAAAATGAAAAGAGTGTTTAGAAACATATTTAATTCTAATTCCATATGCTTATTTGTTTCATCCGTCTGTTATAAATCGATAAAAAAAAATCATAGTTTGGTTTGGTAAATAATTAACATGAACTTAATTATTGTGAAAACAAGCTGAAACCCTCGAACAATAAAGCGCGGATTTATATTACTGAAAAAGGAGATATATTATGGCTAAGAAAATATAAACAAGTGAAGCACAGTGCAAGTTCAACATTTTAACTGAAAAAGCTAAACTAAGTAAAAAGGGGGATAATTCAAGTAAAATACATGACAGAATTATGGTTCTTGTCAAATAACACTGTGTAATGACAACGAACATGTGTGCCAAGTTTCAAAACTTTCCTGCAATTTTTTTTTTGAGAAATGTGGAAAAAAACTTTAACCAGAAACATTTACCTAAACGTCAAAACGCATAGAAGGACGGACAGATAGACGGAAATCCTAAATAATTTGGTGCCATACTTGTATATACTCGTATATACTTGCATATACAAAAAAGTCAAATATTGAACATCTGTTACATAACAAAAACGCGAATTGCTCAATAAATGCATCAGGTGTTTAAGCTACAACTACTACTACTAATTGCATTTGCATGTTTTAATCATATTTATTAAAGTAATATACTGATAAGGTATACACATTTCTTGCATACCGGATAAGGAAATCTCTCATGTACACAGACCGTTTGAGAACACATTACCAGTTTATGGTATTGATAGTGATGAAATTTGAATATTGAATGATACTTAATAAGTTGATATTATTATACATTGAGGAGATAAACACACAAACATACTTTATTGCTTTTATTTTATATACAAGCAAAATGTTTGACCACAAGTTGGGGACAAGTGGGGGCTGATAACAGGATAACAACAAACTAAATTAGATGATAACATATAACAATGAATAAGATAAATTGAAAACACTTAGAAGTAAATAAAATAGCAGGTAGCAATCCAAAATACCCAAATATGACGTTTACAAAACGGGTGGTGTGGTGGGGTTGGTTGACGGGTCGGTGAGTCTGGGGTTAGCGGGTGGGGGTAGATTTGTGTGTGTGGGGGGCAACATAATTATTTTTCAGATTGCGGAAAACAGATAACAGTAAATAAAATATTTTCAGAAACAGACAACAAAGAATAAAATCCGTCAATACCATGTAACATAAACATAAAATTAATTATTAACAGATAACAGTTAATACTATTTCACAATAGCATATAGCAAAATATAAATTTCGTCAATAACAGCATAACAGAAATAACCCTTGTCCCCCATCAACGCTTTTGACGCCATGCCACGCCACTCCACCCCACTCCGCGCTCTGAAGTCCACGCCGCTCACCCCTCATCAGCTCTGAAGTCAACGTCACTGCTTATCACAAATTAATATTTGCTATCATTCATAATGTAAAGAAGCAAATCTGAAACATCCGTAATATTTCTTTCCATCGTAACATAGCAAAGGGCATTAATAGAATGACATTCTTTGCAAAGTGGTGCAGAACAGTAACATTATGTCAGACATGAACATGTCGGTTCTATTAAAGTATTGACAGCTGCAAGATGCAGTAATATTCAGTTGTTCTCAGTCCTAAGGAAATGATCTAAATAATCATTTTCCTCTCATGTGTCGCCATTGTACATGCAAAAAACTTCATAAGGTCTAGATATAATTAATAAATTTATGTCTAAACCAATGCGGTCTACCTCGTCAATGTAGAAGTAAAACGCATTTAATTTGTAGAATTGAGGAACTGGAACTATTGTATAGCGAATTCCTTCCATCGCTCAGCGTAAAGCATATGCTCCATCTAAGACTCATATTATGTTCAGTTACTTTAACGTTTCTAAGGTTATCGGTGTACATATTTATAATCCTACCTGAATTTCAAAGACTAATGCTGGTTTAGATTAAAATGACAGTTGAGAGAGCACAACTTATGTCATAATGAGTTATATGTTCTGAACACTATATTGTGCACACAGTTCGGGAAGATTCATGTTGAAATTAACTCGACGTCACGATATTTATCTAAAATTCACTCGTTCTGTGTAAACTCGACATCAAAAATATATTTATCTAAAAATCCGTCGTTCAGTGTCATGATATTTTAATAAGGCTATCTGAAACTGCGCTTCAGAGTCCTAAATAATTCAGCAATGTGTAAAGGTGTCCATGCACTATTGGTAATTAATTCAGTATTACTTCAAATCGTTCATTCTCTTTACTGTTTTAATGGTGCTTTGTTAGAGAGATGTTTGCATGTTGTTGTATGCATTTCATTGTTATTTCAGACTTGTAGAGCGAGACCACTAAAAGCGTCATCAAGGAAAGCCTTATATCATCGCCGCAGAGCACTAGAGAACGGGTCTCTAACGCGTGAGAGGTTACGTACTAATCATGTGGATACTATACACAATAAAATTAAAAAAGTTAAAAAGACAAATGAAGAATGTCAAACAACAAGTGAGGAAAACGTAAGTTGTGAACTACTAGAGTGTGAAGCTAGGAAATTGACCTATAGCACCACAAGAACTGATATAGAAACAGAGCCGAATAAGGTGCGTGCCGTGATAAATGACACAAGTGCGGGTAAATACTCTCCTGTAGCTCATTCAGAATCATTCGATTATCCATCGGTTGAAGCCGACAATACGTGTCTAGTTTCTTCATCAAGACGTGAATGGCCAACAGTATCAAACCAAACATTGGTTCTTCAAAGAGAACATCAAACCAGAAAATCATCCAGTAACGCGACTGTTGACGTTACGAGAAAGGAAAGAAATGCAAGTCTAGGAGATATAGTAGACAGACCACAAAGAACACAAAGAACAATATCAATTGAGAACAAAAGTAATACATGTTTAACTGCCCTTGAAAAGGTTTGTATTTGAGGGTTCGTACCATTTGTGTGTCGATATTAATTTACGTGGTAATGTTATGTTAGCAAAAATAATGTTTCGCATTACTATACGTTTTCGTAGAGCAAGGCCACATAAAAATTCCATTCCAGCATACGTGTGTATAAAGTATATACCACACACTGTCATCATTTCCGAAATCACTACGATCTCAAACTTCGTCTGTGTAAATGTAGACCCCTTAATTATAATGAACCAAAATCGATTCTGAAGTCTTTTGTGATTTTGTATAAACCTGCTGCTGTCAGTTGACTGTAATAATAATTCATAAAGGTAGACGGAAAACCAATATCACTTTTTAATACGACAAACCGGAAATTCCACCGATCGATCCCAGTTTCAAGAAATGCATTCAGCCTGATATATGCAGTGTATCGATTGTGGTTTGGCATGTTAACAACACGTTTACATGTCCAATTAGAAAACATATTAAAAAAATTCCTCTAGAAATAAACTAGTAAAATAAATTTGCTAGGGTTTAATTACAAAATTAATTAAATATAACGTGCATACATACATATATATATTATTATTTACCTAAATATGTTGCATTTAAGGCGGCATAGAACCTCGTTCGCAGTTGTTCTGCAAGGCGCGAATATTCTTTATTTTTTATATAAAGAATTAAGAAACTTTTCTAAGACGTTATGACATTTATAGATCCAGTTTTACCCTCCGTGTGTTTGGTTAACTGTTGTCCTTGAATGCTACCTACATTTGCTGTTGGACTTCTATATCTCCTTATATGTGTTTTTCTCGACTTCGATCACGCTAAAGTTATTTTCCCATTTAGTTAATTCTTTGCACACTCGATCCTTTATCCTAAATAAAGAGTATTTTCTGTATTTTTACTCTAAAGTTGAAAATCTTCAATGACAGCTTTCAAGATTTTTGAGATTTGGAAGAGTGACAAGTAGATTATAGACTGAAAAGTAGGTTGATGCAATATCTTTTGCCCAAATGTGAGTTGCTGATATAAAGCAGTAAACAGTTTGAAATATTAAACGTAAGGACAGTAGGTTACATATATCTTTATTTGTGAAGATATAAAATACATGGTATTTGGTATACGTGTACTACTATATACACTTCAAATGTTGGTGTTAGTGTTTTCAATACATGAATTAAACATGATTCAATTTTATGGTCCATCTGTCCTATAATGACCTTAGATGTTTCAAAAATCCAATGCAATTCAATTCAATACATTGCATATCCTTTACATTGATAGATGTCTTCACAAATTGATGAATTGATCAAAAAGGGAAAACTCGCAATAGAGAGAGATAATATCAAGGCAGCCAGAGAATATGCTCTTCAGGCTGTGGTCCGGGCAAACGAAGCCAAAGAAACATTTCTTCTTGGTCTGGACAAATCAATTACTGAAGCAAACTTAGAGCATTGGTTCGGCGAATGTGCATTCATTCTCAATCGGGTAAGTATAATTATAATATAATGTATTTTCTTTGAATATTCACTAATATGTTTACATTTTAAAAACGTTGACATAAAATGTATACATATTTCAAATTTCATTTTTAAAGGAACCCAAGTGTTCGCCGAATTGCTTATTGTATTAAACTATAATTAATTACAGATTAACATGCATTGTGTAATATCCATACCGCTTGCAAAATTATTATCTCTTTGAATATTCAACATTCATTGCTATTTAAAAAACGTTGATATAAACTGTGAACACGTTTTTCATTTTTAAATGAACCCAAGTGTTCACCGAATTGCTTAACTTATTCAGCTATGACTAATTACAGATTAACATGCATCATACAATATCCATACCGCTTACACATTATTATCCCACTATAGTCACGAATATTAATCAAGCGAGGTTGGTTTTCGTACACTTACAGTATAATATTCTTTTTTATTATTATTATTTTAGATTGGGGATAATTTTTCAGCAACACGATGGTTCTACACAGGTAATTAGTACTACGATATCTTATATCTTATTATCTTGAGGCGTGTAGCCTTTAATGCCATATTTTAAAATAATAAAAAAACATCAAAATGCTTCTAAAACGTTTAATTTCCTACATACATAGGAACTCGGGAACCGTGCCCAATTCTTTCTGTCGAATAGATTCCTATGGATCTCTAACATGCACGGGAATAGACTGACACACCGGATTGCCCGGTTTAAGTCCCCATCGAACCCATCGTCAAGAGAAACTTCTTAAGATAGAAGAATTCGTATAGCGTTGTGCGGCGACCGTAAAATGTCTTCCCGCTCTACGAATCAGTAGAGTTTTTACTTAGTGGTCATTTGGGCTCCATTTGACTTTAACGTAGAATATTAGATGTCAAGCCGGTGCTAGTAGATGTAAGACCTGTTGTTATCGTACATTACCTCTAAAGAACAGACTCAATAAAACCGAGTCTGCTACCTTCCTCTCTTGTTTGCGTCCGTTGTTTCTGAATTATCCCTTTTTCTGTATTTATTAACTTCAAACTAGCATTTGTTCAGTGAGTGCTATGTAGTGGGTGTAAAAAGCTCTCCGCGCGCTATGAATTATCAGCCAGGAGTGTTATTATTTACTGGTCCTTTAATTGATCATCAAACACATTCACACACTCTAATTTTCGCTGAAACCACAATCATTGATTTCTGCTACCATTCAAGTAGAACCTGAAAAAAAAACAGTTATTTTTATGAAGATCTGTTAATGAACTTGACACAAATGACAAAATGAACATAAATTCGGGTGGAGGTGTCGGGTAATTTACCCCTCTGTCTGGAAAAGCAGTGGTCCTATTCTTGCCCGAGATTCACACGGGGCGGTGCATGAAATATTTTGCATTTTCTGTTCATGAAGAGACTCAGTATAACCAAGTCTGCTACTTTCCTGTCTTGTTTTATATTCGTTGCTTCGGAGGGATCTCCTTTTCTGTATTTATTGCTTAAGCCCACACCGAAGTAACTCAGCGGTGCGATTATGGCTCAAAGTCGTGATCTCCGGATTCAGAGTCGAAGTGCTATCCACTGTGCCACTGCGGCCCCACATTATATTAATAATATTACAGGCATTACAGTTATGGTTAGCCGATTTTTACATGGTACGAATTGAATTTCAAGCTGATGACCAAATTCGAAATTCTTAATAAGAAAAGAACATTAAGTTTAATTAGAAATCTTATTATATACGCTAATAATCATCATACATTATTATTTTAGCGACCGTATTCCCAGTAAACTGGACTCAGGCAGAACACAGAGCGGTATCCAGAGTTCTTTGGGATGAAGTGATTTACAGCCAGGAACCACTGACGTGGATAAAGGAATATCAAGTAATGCTATTGTAACACAAGTTATATATCCTATAATGTGGTTTACCTTTGAATGAGTTCGTAAAGTCCTTATTTTTTTATTGACATAAAGTCATTATAATTTGAACGCAATGACAACATGTGCTTCAACGTAATATTTAACATCCGTTATTAAAAAATGTACTTATTTAATACTGACAGGGTGCAACAGCAATTACGTCCCTTAGAACAGGCTTAAGTGGTATGCTACTTTAAGTCACAACGCTTGTACTCAAACACACCAAAATGACCAATAAGTAATGACATTGACTCGGACTGTCATTTTGGTTGGTAGCATTCTAAAATAACTTTCCAATTACCCACCCGTCAATGCATTTCACGAGTGCTCATGGAAACAAAAGTAGATATAAAAGTCGAACAGAAAAAGAAGCATTCAAGGACCACAGTCAACCAAAAGCACGAACAGAAATAAAAACAGTAATTACAAAGATGAATAAAAGGCAAGATATGACATCGCGAACGCAAAAGGGTTGCCAGTAGGGTTATCGCCTTGAAACCAGGCTCAGCTAAATCCAAGTAATTTGAACTTATTTATTGGGATCAACAAAAACATTTTTACTGTATATTTGTTTGATCTTTCAGAAAATATGCGTGCTGCTAGCACAGTTGGAAGTATTAGCCAAACTTGCTGTGAAACGTGAGAAATGGACAGTCGGGATGACTATTACAGACGATATCCAGGGCATCAACATGTTCTTAAATCGTCACGTGAGACCAATGATATCCATGTCCGGTCTTCCCGCTGCAGACCGACGTCAGTCCATTGCATCTGTGATGAGACTCATGGCCAAATGTGCACTAGAATTGGTAAGTAACCTTATATGCAGTTATTTTTGTTTCTTATGAAAATTGACAAATAAAACACATTTTGATTTAAACGTTGTTTTTTTTAAAGTTGCATATAAAGAATAGGTAATCTTTATCTAAACTTGTTTTGTTTTTTAAAAATACTTGCCTCACTTAATTGTTATGGAGTAACAATGGCAACGCTAAAGATCCATTAACTGTTTTCTGATTAAATATTGATATTTATTATATACCTATCAATAATATATACATAGTACCTTAATTTTCTTACAATGGAATACAACAACCTGTATCACACTATAGGTTATCACTATGCTACTAAAAATAGAATTAGTATCACTATCTTACTAAAAATAGAACAGCGGGTTTTCCAATGAGTCAAGCAAGTTTTACGCCACTATGCGCGAGAACGTCAAGACGACGTTACGTCATACAAACAAAACAAGTAGATCAGACAAATGAACACCAACACTTTAAAACTACATAGATTTTCCCGCTGCACTTTATCCAGAAATAATATGCTTTATTGAATGTGTATGCAATATCAATGCAACATTTCTGTGTTAATGGTGTGTAAGAGGTATATAATAAAAGGATCATTACTAGAGTAACGTGTTCTGGATGTTTGTATCACCTCTCGTAGGTAAATGCCAGCTCAGGATCACACGAGAGGCTCGTGTGATCCTTGATCTGGTATTTACCTACTCGAGGTGATACAATCTTCCAGAACACGTTACTCTAGTAATAATCCTATTCAATCAATAGAGTATATGTTGTTGCACATCTTATGTTATTGTGATGATTATATATGAATTATTAAATCTTGTACATTCACAAATACTTTTGTTTTCTTACTTTAATTTCGAATAGATGGTTCCACTACTCCAGTCTTTAAAGGTTCTGCGTATTTATGCGTGTTTAATCATCCTTAGGATGTGTCGTTTGCTTTTTAATTAAATAGTCGTTACTGTTACTTGTGATATACATGATTCATAACCTCTGCTCCCGACTAAATTCCGATCATTTTGTTTATTTCGCCCATCATTTTCTGGTTTAGGACAAAGCATTTTGTTAGAAACTGGGACCGTACACCGCTGGCCATAATAATGGTATAATAATACCGTCATATGCATACCATCTTCGGGATGGCTCAAATTTGAGTTCTATTGACATTTTAAATATTGAGTTCTGCTCAACCCGGGTTTATAGGGCGTGAGTGGTAGCAAGCATTGTTCACTACTGTTCATGAACACCAGTCTCAAATAAACCAAGGTTGCACTATTTTTTATATTTATCGTGTACGGAGATGTCCAGATTGATTTCTCCTGTCATACTATTTTTTGTCTAACAACAGTCTACGTAGTTATGGATCATGAACCCTTTTTCGTTACCCGCTTATGTTATGAAACTAATGCAATTTTTCAGGGAGACTTTCTGCTTGTAAAGCGGTTGTGCATGATTCGTGAGTAGTAATTATTAATTTAAATCACATTTTTTTTTTTTGCTAATATAAGAATTTTAAAGATCAGTCATGCGAAAAACATTTGTATTACCAAGTTTAAGTACCTATAGTGTTTACCTACTATCAATCAAAACGTAAATACAATTTACTGATCATAATACTACTAAATAAACGATATATTTTTAATTATAAAAAACTGATGATTGATAAATATTATTTATCTAAACAAACGTTTTGTATTGATATCGACCACAGTTTTGCAAGATTTGTCGGATTACAACGACGCTGAAGCCCTTGAGCTCTGGGGGAGAGCCTTATACAGGACAAGCGAATTTGAGGTGGCACTGACGAAATGTGAATTAGCAGTTAAATATGCAAAGGTATCTTAATAGAAAATATTAATTAATTCAAAAAATATATATGCTATGAATAAACAAATACACATGTCTGAGTTATGAAGGAACACCCACGTTTTATTTATTGTTTTAGTTCGTTGGCATAATACAGTATTTAATTCTTACGTTTCCTATGCAATTTGGCTACCCATACACGACGTTTTGTTACCCGTAATTTCTAATCCGAGTCTTTCTTTTGTATAAGGACGAAGAGGATCAACTGAGACTGGCACAACTACTTATTGATATCAAAGCTGCGGTTGTTGTTCCTGCAGAAAATATTGAACCAGATGTGGATTGGTTACCGGAAGGGACACTCGCACAGAACATCGAAAATGTAATTTTTATTTAAACAGACCAAAACATTATGGAATATCTTCTTGTTGATATCCAATACTGATGTCGCCAACCTCTTATAAACTAGACAGTATATGACATTGGCTCAAGGTTACTACGTGAAACAAAGTACAGTTAAAACTGAATGCTTTATGTTAACCCGCTACCTAACAGTTAAACCGTGTAGGTCAAGAATCTTCCCAACTTCGTAAGATCCTTGGTCACTTTCATACTATCTTTGTTAAAGACAGATACAAATATCGGACAGGGAAAGCAGCATTCAAGGACGACAGTCAACCACAAAACACAAAAACAAACACGCAAACAGACAAACGAGAAGGCAAAAGTAATAAAAAATACAAACGACATCACAAACACAAAAGGGTTGACAATAGGGCTACCGCCTTGGAACGGTCAGTGGCAACAAAGGCCACTGGGGGTTTAAACCGGTTCTAGGGTGCACCAAACCTCACACTTACCCTTCTGTAATCCCATTAAAACAGGACAGTAAATAAAGAAATCCCCGCCATGATCTAATCTCTAACAAACAAGGCAGCATCAATAGGCAATATAAGTAAAACACAAATATGCTCGTGTAAATATAATACAAAAAAACAATAGCCTAGAAAGTCAATGAAGGTACTCAATGACTTGGCAGAAGCCAGAGCAACAAGAGAATAAACCATTAAGGGCACGACAGGAAAGATCATAGACAAACATCAAACGCCACCGTCCCAATGGGCTTTAGGTAGGCGTCATCATAGGGTCCACAACCTGTCCAAGGTTTATCAAAAAATGTTATGACCCTATAATTTTGCAACGTACTGCATGCTTGCTTGGTGGTGGACCCATTTACAGTTCGCCACTATGCTTTCGTCTTTAATTGTGCGATGACCGGACAAGCTGTGGACCATATGATGACGTCTACCTAAAGCCCCAAAGGACGGAGACGTTTGATGTTTGCCTGCAATCTTCTCTTGACGTGCCCTCAATGGTTTGTTCTCTTGTTGCTCCGGCTTCTGCCAAGTCATTGAGTACCTTCCTTTTGGCTTTCTAGGCTATTTTTTTTTTTATTTATGTATACACGAGCATCTTTGTGTTTTACAATATATTGCCTATTAATGCTGCCTTGTTGGTTAGAGAATAGTTTATGGCGGGGATTTCTACACTGTCCCGTTTTATCGGCTTAACAGTAGGGTAAGTGTGAGGTTTGGTGCACCCTAGAACCTGATTCAACCCAACAGCGGTCTTTTTTTGCCACTGTTCCAAGGCGTAGTCCTATTGTCAACCCTTTTGTGTTCCAATGCTTTACCACTGTTGTCAATTAGTTCATTTTGCTTCTATCTATCCTTGTAGCATGGTTGCTGACATTCCGTTTGTATTTGCACAGTTTTAAACCAATTAATTGAAAATTACACCTGTCAGAACCTGTCAAAATGACTGATGTACTTGAACTACCGGTTATCGGAAGTTAGAGTATGGCAGACAGATGAATGGACATTCTACAAAACAAATATATTATGGTCACATCTTGTTGGTTGTTTTAAACGTCTCGATTTTTAAATCAAACAACTCGATGAGATCACACTCTATATACTACTTGTTCGTTTGTTTGTTTTGCGTGAATGATTCATTTATGATACAATTCCTGTCTGACTTTTGTATTTTTTACATTTTAGAGTGAAACGGTAAAAAGAGGTCATAATGAAGACAACAGAACGAAAAAGAGAACCAGACGTCGTTCTTATGGTACCTAGTTATATATTTCGAATAACTATGTCATTAATTAACATTTGAATTAACGTTCCTGTTATATATCCCATTCTCCTTACTTATTCAGTCGTTTGTCAAAAGAGAGTGTTAATAAATACTGATAAGGGAGATCCTACAACCAAAACAATAACGTAGCAGACTCGGTTTTAGTGAGTCTGTTCATGAGGGGTAATGTAGACGCAACACCTCTCACGCCCCCTAGCACCGGTTTAAGCAGTAATTTACTTAAAGCCTCCTATATTGGGCTCGTTGATTCCAAAGGACCAGTCAAATAACATAACTGATTTGTAGCACGGGGAGACATTTTACAACCGCTACCTTGCACTAAACAAACTCTAGTGTGAATATTAATAAATACTGAAAATGGAGATCCTTTGGAATCATCAAACAGAACCAAGAGAATGAAGTAGCAGAATCGGTCGCATTGAGTCTGTGCATGTGAGGTAATGTGAGATGCAACACCTCTCACGCCCCTAGCAGTTTAATGTCTCTTAATTTGTGTAATTGATGCATATATGTGATTATCAAAAGATGAACAATAAAAACAAGTGCTTGCATATAATGTAATACATATTGGAAAGGGGATCTCTTAGAAACAACGAATACAAACAAGAGAAAATGTAGCCTCGTTTTATTGAGTATGTTCATGAGAGGTAATATAAGTCAAAACGGCTAATGCGGCATTGTACACGTCCCTAGCACCGGCATATGCGGCATTGTACTTTAAAGTCACCAAGATCGAGCTCGAAAACCCCAAAGGACCATTAAGTAATACTACTACCGCCACACAGCACTCAACAAACTTTAGTTTGAATGTCAATACATACTGAAAATGCGAGCTACTGTGCCAGGTCCAGAAAACGAATTTCAATCGATTTTTTTTTTCATTACGAAAATTTCATAATAAAAATTACATCAATAGAAAGATGGGTTTTTGACGCTTTTAGCTATCTCCACGTCAGGTTGACAAATCGCCCCACAATCCACAAAAGTTCATTTTACGCCCTGAATCCCCATGTAAATTTTGTTTACACTATTTTCAAGATGGCGGATGGAACGACTTACGGAACAGTTCATTAAAACAATGAAGGATGTTTA
Organism: Cyrtodaria siliqua; assembly: GCA_037043455.1. NCBI lineage: Eukaryota > Metazoa > Mollusca > Bivalvia > Adapedonta > Hiatellidae > Cyrtodaria > Cyrtodaria siliqua. The sequence continues at coordinate 80,953 of JAWPHD010009181.1, forward strand.
TATTTTTGGTTGAAGGGGCGACCACACATGCATTTTATAGTTGCATAATGGATTAAAATAGATACAAATAGTTTTAAGCCTATAAATAATAGTTTGGGTTCTGATGAACTTTTTTCTGTATAATCGGGATGTGATGGCTTTGCAGTTCAGGGATTTGCATTCTACGTACAGGCTTCCATTACGATAGTATAGGATAGCGAGAAAAGACTTGTGTTTTCGGATTTTTCTTTACTTTATTCCGTGTGTAAATGTCGTTCAGCGATCAGGTCAGATATACATAAGGCCATCCGTAACACATTGTTGGTTTGCTGTGCTCGACCTACTCACTAAAAATAGCCCTACCCAAAACCTTTTACTGCAATTCTTGTAACCTTTCTTTTGCTATTTTAAGAATTCTTCCTTTAATTTCTTATGTTTTTTACTGTCTTTGGAAAAAAATTCAACTACCTACCCACCTAAAACATTTTGGGTCGGAGCACAGCAAACCTACACTTTTTTAAGGATGGCCTAATTCTTCGTTTTTGCAACCTGGCTTACCTAAATATGCCAAACCGACTAGGAAATTCTTCATCAATTATCGAAATTCGCAGATTAAATGAAGGTTAATACACAAAACAAGTAGTGAATGGCTTCCCGATGTAACAGCCTTAAACACTCGACTTTTTTGTTATTTGTTAATATTCCCTTTCCCTTCATTTTTGTTTTGAATTCGGCTGTAAATGAAATAATACAATCCCTGCATCTGTTAATAAAAGTATTATACCAAGTTGGATTGGTAGAGATAGATTTTTCTATAATACTTTTATGTTTACAAATGCTTAGTACTTGTTACGTTTAATGTTGGCAACATTAAACGTAACAAATACTTAGCATTTGTAACATGAAAAATGCAGTTCTCAACTGTCGGGATGGGTGGGTCTGGCTTATATCATTAGGCCCCATTCACTTGTAATTCCGCTTAGTCGTATTTTTTGGATTGCATAACCCAAATTAATGCATTGCATTGTTAACGACCCTCGGTATATGCTTCATAATTTCGAGGAATTGATGACGTCATTTGTATGATGTGTTACCACCACTGACACTTTACCTCACGAGTTATCGAGTTGACAACAACGTTATTTAGTAGGGCAAAGCAGGGTCAAAGGAAAAGTGATGCAGCCTAGGGAAATACAAACTTTGGATTTATATGAATGTAACTTTGGATTGTATATGGTTTGGAATATTTTGTTTCATTTGCGAGAATTGAGTTTATGTACTAAGCTCAAAAAGCAATATTGCTTTTAGATCGAATTGATCAAAAACATTGTGATCATGATGAAAAATACGCTCTATTTCAATACTTTATAACGGAAGCTGTTCACCCTTCATCGTAAATAATGCTGCCCATATCGACTTCCTCTCATGCGTACATGTTGTTTCTCTGTGTCAATCGGCAGCCATGTTTGTTTACATTTTGCATTGAAAAGGTAGGGACAAAATAGATTTTGACAGATCGTGAGGCTCCAAAGGGACCGATTGAATAATGTCTGGCTTCGTTAAAAGCGTCGAAAACTCATCTTGCTATTGATATAAGTCATAACATGAAATTCCCCGTAATGAAAAAAGAATGTCGGTTCATAATCGTTCTCTGGACCTGGTGAAATGCACAGCAGTGTAAACATCGAACAAAAACAAGAGAAGAAAATGGCCTATGAATAATCGTATCCTTAAAACTGTTTTATCTCTAGTGTGCAATCGTATAGCTTAAAATGTATTCTCCGCACATTCAGTTGTGTATTTATGCAACTTTGATACTATTTGGACAATATCTATCTTCACATTACTATAAAGTCTTGTATATACATTAACACATCACATGTATAATCGTCCATAGAGTTTTAAAAACTAAGTATTTGCTATTTTCGTTAGCTAAAGCCTTAGATCGCTCCCAAGCCTCGCCATCACCATCATCGTCTCCCAGACCGCCAGTGACATTGCCAAAAAATATGACTGCCAAAGGATTGGGCCCTGCAGCTAAAGAAGGTCAAACTGATGAAACGAATGAAATACTTTACGAAAGAATTCCAACAAATGTGAACTTTAACAACTCAACTATACAGAAACTAAAGTCTGAGCACGCTTCAGTTACCCGCTCTAGAAACACAAGCATGTGCAGTAACGCGACTAGTTATACTGATACCTCATACACGTCATACGATATATCTGCGTCTGACCTTGAGTCTGATGATGACGAAACAGATGAAACTAACGAATCTTTCAGTATACGTTCTGACAGGTCATCCCCTGATACAGAACCTCAGGAAACGTCTGACGAGACATCATTTTATGAACAAAGTTGTCAATACTTTTCGGATAGTTACCAATCCGATGCCCTGGAAACTGGGGTAACAGACGAAAAACTTCTGAAATACGGCTTGAAATTGAGCCAACATTATTTGCACCAATATGCAGATAAACCTGCAGCTGTCTACCAACAACAAGTGTTTTATGACGAGTTTCTAACAATAGATAAACTGAAAGAGCGTCTTCTGAAAAATCCTGGTGTATTCAAAAGATGTGTCATTCAAGTCGAAGGTTCTCACCTTTCTAATTGCACACCTATCGACACCAAGGACAAAATCTGCATGATCGAAATATCGGGACGATCTAAAGCAGGTCAGGTGTTTAATGAAGACGAGGTGGTTGTTGAAGTACTAGATAAAGAACATGATAATAAAGACAAGAGATACGGACGTGTACTCGGAGTATTGAACAGAAACCGCCATAAAAACATAGAACACCCTGTTTTCATCTGCACGTTGGACGACATGGAAAGTCATCTCGTCAGACCGTTGTGCAAAACTGTGCCAAAGATCAATATCCTACACAAGGAGATTATGAAACACCATATGAAGTTCAAGCGATACAAGGTTGAACTATACAAATACGATGAACGGACTGGTACACTGGACAATCCCAAAGTGATAGATGTGAATCCAGGAGATCGAGGAAAGTACGTCTTTATGGTGGCCTTTATCAAATGGAGTAGACAAAATATTTACCCAATAGGAGCTGTAATCAAAATGTTGCCATACGGAAGCACTATAAGCAAAGGCCTCATGATTCTAAATCTACAACACGAAGCCCCGTCTCTTTACAAACAAACAACGGTAAAAGCTGTTGAAAGTATGACGTTAAGACAATGTGACGAACCAAGTGAAGCATCGTTGGAGGGAAGGATAGATCTGACGAGACTTAACACCTTCACCATTGACCCTCCTGGCTCAAGAGACTTAGATGACGCATTAAGCATTGTACAACATGGGGAAGGATACAAAGTTGGTGTTCATATCGCCGATGTAGCTGTATATGTTAAAAAGGATCATCCAGTTGATGAAGAGGCAAAACAAAGAGCTGTAACGTTTTATCCGGGGATACGAAGACCGAGACATATGCTGCCGGAGCCTCTCAGCTCAAATTACTGCAGCCTTGTGCCCAACAAACGCAGACTGACGCTATCTGTACTGTTCTATATGGATTCACAAGGAAAATTGATGCAGATGCAAGGAAACAATCCTGAATTCCAGCGGTCATTTATAAGATCTCGGAGACAGTTCACATACCGTGAGGTACAAAGTATAATTGAAGAAGAACAAACCGCAGATCAATGCGGTGTCGATATAAAACGTTTATTTAAACTTGCTCATAACAGGCGCAAAGAAAGATTGGGAAATTCTATGTATGCCTTAGATATCGAGAATGACGAAGATGTATCAGAAGATTCACTAAGCGAAACACTCCAGGCACATTATCTGGTAGAGGAGTTCATGATATTGGCAAACTGGAAGGTTGCTCAGGCGCTAGTAAGAAGGTATCCACAATGCGTGCCACTTCGATGTCAACCTCCACCAACTAAAGAAAGCATGGAACAGTTTGTTAAGAAACATAACCTCTTTATTGATACGCTTGTCAGACTACAAGACCGACAAATTAGCGATTTCAAAATGCCAAGCTTCGACACCCTGTTGCAGGAAACATCCGAAAAAAAGGTTATGATTTTCAAAAAGTTGTGGGAAATTATCTCTAAACCGTCTTCACCAAGCGCAACAAAGTTAATAAAAACTGATAATCTCCACCCACTACAACATTTGGTATATCAGCACTGGTTGTCCATACAAGAACGAGCAGGATACAAGTGTTCCGGAAGCCTGTCGGGAAAAGAAGATGGGCGGCACTTTAGTCTATCCTTCTTCAGCCAGTATACACACTTCACGTCTCCAATAAGAAGATACAATGACCTCGTCGTTCATCGGCTCCTTCATGCATATCTGGACGGAAAAGCAAGTCCATACGAGAAAGGCGACATTGAAAACATATGCATTCATGTAAACTCAATGATGAAACGTGCAAAAGATTATGAAAGGGGATGTAAATCTCTCCAGCAAGCAATCGAGTTTAAATTGTGCCCTCAGATGATTAATTGTTTTGTAGACGAAGTGTCCGACAGATGCGTTACCCTTTGCTCACCAGCTTTCCGACATGTAGCCAAGCAGCAAAGAGAGCTTTCCTTCAATCTACTAGACATGAGCTTTAAGCCAGAGGTTGTCACCAACGTTGTGACAAACCACGACATTGTGACTGCCACGTGGAGAAAGCGCTTGTATGATAGCAAAGGCATGTCGTCCAACCCTCCAGACGGTGGGAATACACAAATATTGAATCCTTACCTGGGTGTTGTTTTCATTCCTCTCCACCAATGGGCAAGAATACTGAAATGTGCCGTGGATTGTCGCCTCGCTGATTTGAAAAAAGCTATTAAGAACACAGATGTAGCTCAACATGGAAAGGGAGCTGACGATGTTAGCACCGAGTGCTATGACCCAATGAAAATACAACCGAACACAAAATTCAGTTTGTCGTTCACTCACGGACAAACGGTAAAAGTACAGATGTCAGCCGAGCCACAGAAAGGGATGCTCGCTCCACGGCCAGTGCTCTACAACATGACAGACAATGCTAAATGCTGTCTACAACATACAGATGACCCAGTATTACATCTTTCACACTACACAACAAGACCAACATGCGACCAATATAAAACTGTCAAACAGTACCAAGAAAGATGGATACCACTGATACACATGGAAGCTGCTACGGGCGCAGTCAGGAACGAGGAATCGTTCATCATAAATAGCTTACTGATAAAGTTTACTGGGGAGAGGCAAGGAAAGTTTGGATTGCCCTTAGCTTTTTGTGAGGTTAGAAACATAGAATTTTCGGGAACGGTGTCAGAGGATGACGAGAACGACAATGACAGCAGCGGACGGTCATATGATTGGTTGTGTATAAAATACGTAATACCCCACCAAGCCCCACAAAATTTTGATAGTGCAAAGGCTGTTCATGCCCTCGACACAGTTTGGATCGGACACGCAGAAGTAACTAGTGTTAAGAAACGAAAAGGCAGCGACACAAACGATCAAGGAAAAATAATAGTGACGTTCAACCTTCACGATCGAAGCCCTAGTGTTCCAGTGGAAGTCAGACAGACAAAGCAGAGCAGATTTAGTGTGGAGGTCCTGACCAAATCCGAAGTTGATAGGTATGCTAACTCTAAACAAACAAATCAAATATTTTTCTTTTGCCAGAACTAATTATTTGTTATACACACCTTGTTTTGAAAATCGATTACACTAAACCAAATTGCTAAGTACCAACCTAAGAATATGTCAATAATATTCTCATTGTTTTGTGTATTCTGAGCTTGAGTAGAGATACGGTTAAACTGCAAATTAACGAGTGTAAATAGTCTGCTCTGATTGCATGAACATATTTTAAAACTTTTAAGTCAATTTGTTTCTTAGAAATAAGTAATAACACTTATACAACTGTGTATATAGGATTTTATTAAGTACTTCGATTTAGTGAAGCTTTCGGATTTAGTAATTTAGATTTAGTGCAGTTTTGTTTACACTGTCTTGTCTATTTGGGCGCTGAAGACAGGATAATAGCGAGGATTGTGCGCATATAAAATCGATTCAAGCTAACCAGTAGGCCTTATTGCCTACTGACCGTTCCAAGTCGGTAAACCTGTCTTCACCACCCTTTCTGTTGTTTTTTGTCTCTTTCATTGTATTTTCAAGTCCTTGTTTGCAGTACAGTGCGGACCTACGATGCCACTGCGTTCGGACGCTGTGGTTTCTATAGGACCCTATATCTCATTTTTTCGATGTTCCTAATTCTAAAATATGCCAGTTAAAATTATTTTGACATCATGTTTTACTTAGCATTACCACTACAAATGCGTTTGCAAAAGAAAATTTCGAAATATTTAATGTTAACGCTGAATTACAGTTACTTGAATTTCAAAAAATATTCAATTTAAAGGGAGGTAATTTAAGATTATCCATATTTCATTTTTTATAGACGGAAAAACTGCGATAAATGGGCAAATTTTTTATGTTTTTTTCTATCATTTCATACCAATTTTAAGAATGTTATATCTTTAAGCGACCTTTGACTAATGTTATGTGTTTGATCAGTACATTTCATGTTTTCATACAAAGGGAGGGTAACTCTCAAAAGATGTAACAATTTAATTAAAAATAAATGTTTTACAAACTATGGGTCAAAATAAAATACTTATCATATATCTATTCTAAAATATATTTAAAATAAGAAAATTAGTTAAGATACAAAAGTTGATACTTAGAAATTTTGTTCAGTGTATCTTGTTTGTCATTATATCTTGCATTACATCTGCATATAAGCTCAATGTCATACTGTCTGGCATAGTTTGTGTGAATACTAGATTTACAGTAAAGCATCATTTAAAAAGAGTTCACATAACTTGTCCTACATTTATTTGCTATTGTCTAGGGTAATTGTATTTTGAATAAAATATGTATTAAGAATGAAGTTATTTTAATTAATTATTTATTAAGTCTGAATTTTATTCATTACACATCACATGTGTTTAATAGAGTTTTCAATTGTGCTATATTTAAAATCAAACGAGCATTGTTTTGCTTACTTAGTGTTGCGTTATGCTACATTATTTGACAATGTAATCCATATGCAGTTATCGCATGATATAATGCTATTATTGTAGTTGATATAAAAGGAAGCATATATGTTTGTTATTATAAAATATATCAATTGGATGAGTTATAGACATGCAATTCTCATTGTCAAGACTTATACAGTTTGTTTTAAATTTAGCAGTAAGCATTCATAACAAACTCTAAATTATGTATGATCACTTACTTGCAGGAGAACAGAAAGCTTTATAAAACAACTGTCTGCTGAAACAGATTCGCTGGCACAGAAGATAGCATTGAATGCTCCTATTCCAAAATTAGGTAAGACTTAACATTACATATAAAGTAACAACCCTCACCCCACCGCACCCACCTCCCCCCACACACAATTGTGATTAAAAATCACGTGAACAACTGATAACTTAGTTTATGCGAAACAGAGAAACCTCATTTTTATTGAATTTAAAATGGATGTGTTGAACAATATACTCACGACAAATGTACGTCACTGCATTGTAGACAAAGGTCACGCCCATATAGCGGACATCATAGAACGAGACTTCTATATCCCACCATCGGAAGGTAGTTACCGACTTCCAAGAAACAATGCAAGGCAGCAAGAAGCCATCGATAAAGCGTTGGGATCACGGTTCTCTTTGATACAAGGACCGCCAGGTAGAGTAAATGTAAACGTACCAAGAGGAAATGTGTAAAAGATATTTTGCAAAGTGGATATTGTTGAATAGAATATTATAGAGTTAAAGTATATTTCTGTATATTGCATTGTTTTTAATCATATTTTGAAAATATTGTTTAAAACATATCGGTTATTTATTACTTTAAAACATATCTTGATAATATCAGTGTGTTGGAAAGTATATTAGTAATAGTGTTAAAGCTGTCCGTCTCGGTGATATCATTATGTTTAAATTAGGTTACAACTGCTTTGGTGTTAAAATAATTACATTGGTAATACCATTGTGTTAAAAATGTCTTATTAATAGCAGTGTGTTATAACTTTCTTGATAGTATCAACAGATTAAACTTTCTTTGTCCTGCATTTTCAGGTACAGGGAAGACTTATACTGGGATTAAACTCATTCATTTGTTCAACAAAATCAACGACATTCTGGGTAAAGAAGGCAATCCTAGAAAACAGGTGTTGTTCTGTGGACCGTCGAACAAGTCCGTAGACCTTGTAGCGAGTGAGTTATCCAAATAACTGTCGGATTTCTAAATCTACATTCCTCTTGTTAGATAAAGAAATATAAAAATATCGGACAGGGAAAGTAGCATTCAAGGAGGACAGTCAACCACAAAACACAGAAACAAACACGCAAACAGACTCTTGTTAGATATTTAAATCTATACGTATTTACCGTTTGATGTTTTACTAATTACTAGTATTTCCAGTGTTATTAGAGACTGCCCATCGAATTCGTAAAACTTGCGATAACGATTAAGAGTATAGTATTATTAGGCAAGGAAATAATCTCAGTCCGAACCTTTCCAAAATCTTTATAAACGATTTGCCGGATTATTTACCGGGTATAGCCGATCCGGCTACCCTTAACAATACTAGGTTGGATCGTCTTATCGTTTATGTGTTTTACTTATAGCTGCCTTGTTTATTAGATTATAATCTGGCGGGGATATCTTTAGTTACACTGTTCCTTTTATTGGGATGACAATATGGTAAGGGTGAGATTTGGTGCGCCCTAGAACCTGGTTTAAACCCCCCCCCCACCCCCCCACCCCCCCACAGCGGCCTTTTTTGCCACTGACCGTTCCAAGGCGGTAGCCCTATTGTCAACCCTTTTGTGTTTGTGATGTATCATCTTGCCTTTTATTCATCTTTAAATGTGTTCTTTATTTCTTTGTGTGTTTGTGGTTGACTGTCGTCCTTGAATGCTACTTTTCCTGTTCGATTTTTATATCTGCTCTTTATGTATTATGTATTAAATATAATAGTTTGTGTCTGAGTTGAAGTGATTTAAGAATTATTAATAGAAAAGTCTTAAAAGTCAAAACCCTAGTGTAATAGCAGAGTGAAATACTAATACTTGAACAATCAGCAAAAAACTAGCATTTCTTCACAAAAAAAAAGCAGGGTTTATTGAAAATAGTACATGTATTCACATCTTTTGGTGATATTCAGTATTCCAAAACTGACTTTCGGGTTGCATAAATCTGTTGGGTGATATTTCTGTCATCTTTTAAAGCCAAAGCATGTCATTTCATTCCAGAATGGATGCTTGGAAGACTCGGTCAACTATGTCCAAAGGTTGTCCGTGTTTATGGAAGATCTATCGAAGCCATGGACTTCCCAATACCCGGCAGGACATTTATCTCAAAACGAAGTACGAGAACTTTAAGGGCAGATGATGAGATACGTCCAGTGGCTCTCCATCACCTCATACGAAAGAAGGGAAATAAGTACGCAGAAGAGATCAACGCCTATGATAGGAAGTTTAAAGAAAACAACTACGCACCACAACCGGACATTTTAAAGAAGTACATACACATGGTTAGAGAAGCTTCTATTGAGGAGATCAGGAAATACGACGTGATTCTTTGCACGACGGCTGTCGGATCCAATCCGAAGGTCCTGGAAGCAACACATGTTCATCAGGTACACTCTAAAAATATAAACAATGAAGTAACAGTAAGTGTGTACGCACATGGATAAAAGTCAACATATTACAAGACAACACAAATGGATTGTGAACATGTTAACTTTAAAATGATTCGCATTATACAATCTGCAGTATACGGTGTATTTGTAGGTTTAACGTCAGACCTTATCGTGCGGTACTATTATTAGGCTAGGTAAACATGCTATCTTACACACGTGTTTCAGGTCATCGTGGACGAGGCTGGAATGTGCCCAGAACCGCAATGTCTGGTTCCCATCATAGCAACAAAGGCAGAACAGGTCGTGCTTATAGGGGATCATAAACAACTGCGACCAATCATCATGTGTAAAGAAGCTGCTGAACTAGGTTTAGATATTTCCTTGTTTGAACGTTATGCGTTGTCAAAATCGTCTAGGAATGTCAAATTCACGATGTTGGACACACAATATCGAATGGTGAGATAGTAAATTTGTTTTGTTATCATTAATTTGTGTTGTAACATGGTCGCTGACTTTTCTTTTGTATTTGCACAGTTTTAAATCATTTAATTGAAACTAACACCTGTCAGAATGAATGGTGTACTCTAAATATCAGTAATCGGAAGTCAGAGTATGGCAGACAGTCAAAATGGACATGCGACAAAAAAACACCGCAGAGTATGGTCTCATCTAAACACCTTGATGGGCTACACCAGTCTCGATGGTTAAATCAACCAACTCGATGAGACCATACTCCATTACTTAAAATGTCGTATGTGTTTGTACGTACGAGTACAAACATTGATTTTGTATTGTAAAGTGCTAATAATTGTACTTAAATAAGGATGGAACTCGGTAATATTGATATTTTTTCATCTTATATCTTTTTTTACTTTTACATATATGTTTTTTTTTAAACTTACGAAAACTAACGTCGATAGACTTGCAGTATTTTGCATTATATTTATTTGGACGTCATTTTAAATATTTCAGAATCCCCAGCTGTGTCGGTTTCCCTCAAACCAATTTTATGAAGGAAAACTGAAGACTGAGAGTGGTGCTTGGTGTCACGGTCGTATCATTGATATTTGGCCTAAAGATAGATCCGGCGCTTACCCACATATGCTCGTACATGTTGAAGGCGAGGAGAAGGTCCTGACTGTCTCGACAGAAGACGGAAATGAGCAGTCAAAAAGCAACACGGCCGAGGTAGAATATGCGGTAAGAAACATTAGAATTCAACACTGAATTTAAATACACCATTGAAAGCATGCATTAATAGTTACACAATTGACAATGACTTATTATTTATTCTTTAACCCTTTCATATTAATGAACCCTTACTAATTTGAGGGTTGCGGTGAAATTTCATTTAATTAAATAACGTCATGCATGTGGTTTTTTTTTTTTTTTAACTTAACTTCAAATCAAATCCAGTAATAATACATTACAGGGTTGTGTAAATTACAGGGTAGTGTCTGTAATTGTTCTTCAACAGAGTGTTCGGCTATAAATGGAATGTTTAATTTTGATGACGTCACAGACTGGTTCGAGCTCAGCTATCAATCAGAATAAGTTCTTGCTGAACCTTTTATAATGCGAAAACGGCGTACTTGAAAAATGTGTGATGATTTGTCCATTAAGAAAATTTTATTTCTTTCATCTTCAATGTGGCTTACGGATGATGGGAGGTATACAGTACTGATTCTACCCAGGGGGGAAAAAGGAGGTCTGTCTCCTCAAAAAAAAATCGACCGCCATATACAAGTATAGCCTAAAATGTGCTATGATGGCGTAAAACACCATTGAACCAACCAAATCATCTCTCAAAGAAAACTATGTTGTTATCTAACAGTATTTAAGTTTGTGATAAGATACCGTTGGAGTATTTAATAATAGTTGAGGTTTTAATCAGTACGCCCTTAGATGGTTTACCAAACTGGTGAGAAATTAATTTGATTGAATGGTATTTTTAGCACGTTATAGGCCATATATGACTGTCGATATTTTGGCGGTAGAGGCAGACCCCCCCCCCCCCCCCCCCCCCCCCCCGACACAAACATTTTTCCTTGGTAGAACCAGTACTGTATACCACTAGCCAGCCGTAAGAATCGAAACTGTCTCATTTAAAAGTTGAGATCCCAGTGGGTTTCAAACCCGTAGCGGTGAGAAGCGAGAAGGTTTACAACGCAAAGTCGTTAACCCCTCGACCAAGGAGGCGCTTAATTCTAACATGACTGATTATATGTTTTCAGATAAAGGTATTCCGATACCTGATCGATGAGGGTGTTCCTTTTCACATGATAAATGTTGTGTCACAGTATAATGCACAGTGTAGCGAGCTGAGGCGGGCTTTGGAGGCCGAAGGTTTCAGCAATTTCACCGTCAGTACGGTCGTGTCGAGCCAGGGTAAGAGTAGCCATTTTACGGTTATATCGCAGTTGCAGTTTACACTGTAAATCTAGTTTAATAAAATTGATACAGAAGTCGACTTAGTATATTAATTTAATGGTGTGTATACCAAGAAATATTTATTATATACTTCCCAGTGAAATAGTGGGTTGTATGGTTAGAATAAACCTTATATTCTCATTGTTTATATTTTCACATTGAGAATACAAGAACTTATATTCTCACTGCCGGAAAAAATGGAACTACTTTTTTTCTACATTTGCTTATAACAGTCATTGGATTGGATTTTATAGTCGCACCAACAGCTAAGGTCATGTGGCGACTTTCCAGCTTCTATTGGTGGAGGAAAAGCCCAGGTGCCCCTCCGGGCAATTTCCGTGCACGGGCGGGCACCTGGGTAGAACCACCGACGTTCCGCAAGCCAGCTGGATAGCTTCCTCACATAAAGATTCCTAGGCCCCTGAGGGATCGAACCTACAGCGGTGAGGGGCAAGTGATTTCAAGTCAGAGACGTTAACCACTCGGCCACGGACGCCCCCTATAACAGTCATAATTCGTGTCAAAGTTAAGAACTATATTCTATGCGCACTAAATATTTGTAAATCGCCTCACGCGCTGGCGTTACTCTATTTATCCGCGAATATGTTAAAGGGGAACTGTCGGAACGTAACGTATTTTCTGTTTGAAACAGTTTGGTAGTGTTGCATGATAAAAAGTATATAATAAATAGAATATTTGTTGGTTTGTCGTTAATATGGTTTGTCGTTAATATAGGATTTATTTTCATCTCGAAGTAAGAAAACTTATATTTTCACTCGTGCTAAAGCACTCGTGAAAATATAAGCACTCGTGAAAATATAAGTTTTCTTACTTCTCGTTCTAAAGCACTCGTGAAAATATAAGTTTTCTCACTTCTCGATGAAACTAAATCCTATATTCACTCCAAACCATCAAATATCCTCTATATAGGCCTATGCAATGTGTGTTCCTTGCTGTTAGAAGCAATACGGAGTATAACCACTGTATACAATTCGGTTGACTTCTTTTAAACATTGTGTATGGGCCTACATATAGCCTTTGTAAGGGGCGTGGATAGTGTTGAATTTGCCATTGCTGTCATATTTCGCCAATGTCCAATGATCCCGTTTATGTTTAGGTGGAGAGTGGGACTATGTGATCTTCAGTACAGTCCGGTCGCTCCCAGATTACAAGATAGAGAAGAACCCAACGCTGGGGTGGTGTAAACAGAATCTGGGCTTCATAACAGACAAGAACCAGATCAACGTGGCCCTTACAAGAGCCCGCAAGGGTTTGATTATAATTGGTCAGTATTTATTCTAGCGTCAGTCACCAGATAGTAAATAAACAGAACAATCTAAGAATGATAGTATTTTCTTGCATACCAGATACGGGTATCCGCGTTTTACATGGGGGATGGAAAGTCTTATCTTTATGGATAAAGATACAAGTGTATCTTTATGGGTAAAGATAAGAGTCACGCGAGTCAATAATGACGTCAATAAAGCTAACAGATGACTGACGTCATTGTGCGGAAAAAAAACACATGTAAAACGTTACTTATTGGCGACGTCAACGCACAAAATGCCAATGATATGCAAGAAAAAGAATCTATCATGGGTACTCGGTTCAGATAGGGAATACCAACCCTCGGTATAAGTGTTTTAATCGGAACCTCGGCAGAGCCTCGGTTCCGATAAAAACAGCCTCGGTTCCGATTAAAACACTTATACCTCGGGTTGGAATTCCCTATCTTCACTGAAACCATGAAATATTCTTATAATCCCACAACGTTGTCTAAACATTGATAACGGTCTTCCCATGTTGTCAATTGTTAAAACGTTAAGAGCGCGGGTCACTGGTAAAGTTCTGTGTGACGGTACTATATAATTAGTAATAAAATTACACTTTATGGGTGGTCTAGGAGAGTTAGATTAAAATAAACGAGTGAATGATGTATGTGTGTTATTTTAGTTTGAAGTTATTTATTTTAAATCGGCTGTAAAGAAAGCGCTATCAAATTATGTCTTCCTGAGTAGAAACAATACTAAGCAAATGCAGATAACGTGTCTTGCTCATGGTTACAACCCATATGGTAATGGCGGGGATCCAACCCACGACTGTTCGATTATGGGTCTAACGCTCTACCACTGCGCTGTTTTTTTTTTATTCTCACACAAGTCATCTTCCAACATGTTGATGAGCAGGGCTGCTCTACGAACATACTTTAAAGCAAACAGTATCATTTCTATTTAGATACAATTTTCAAAATCATTTTACACGCGTAACTTAACAGAGAACGTTCGCAACACTAGTAATTTAATAATTGTTGCAGGAAATCGGAACCTTCTACAGTGTGATAGGATATGGAAGAAACTGATAGGTCACTATGAAAGCCGTGGCTGCATCAAAACCACGGAAGAATTCCCACCGCCTCCAAAAACCAGACAGCAGAAACTGTGGGAGGCCCAAATACGAAGCGAAGAGGCATATGGATATGAAGCGAGGTTCATTACTGGAGAGGCTACCTCGTTTCAGGGATCTTTTGATGACGACGAACGGGAAAAAAACAAACGTGGTAGTTATAGGTACCAGAACAGAACACAGAATTACCACTAATGTTCTGTACGCTTGACGAATTGCTTGGCGATAGATGCATATGAAACACACGGGAGTATATTATCTCCCCTACAAATTGAAAATATGAAAATGTGGAAAAGAAGTAGAAGTGACGTTTTTAAATGCATGTTTATAAATGATGTTCGTATGTTTATATGTATAAAACCAATATGGTGTTTTAGTAAATGTGAATTAATATAGGTATATATTTTTATATTGTTGCCATGTAAGAGTATTGCCATGTAAGAGTATTGCCATGTAAAAGTATTGCCTTTTAATCTTCTGTAATTTGTTTATGCAAGTCGAAAAGGGAAGATTTGCATTCACAGGATGCAGCTATGTGTTGTCCAAATTAGGCCTTTTTTATTGTTGCGATTACACATTGTGCCAGTTTTTGCTGTGTATGAGAGGTTTGGTTTTGTCTTTTTGGTTATATTCAATAAAATAACGAGTCATGTTAGTTTTTTTGTTGCTGTATAAACTATAAGACAATGGTTTATCTTTGATATTTAAATAAAATAAAATAATCTCTCCCAAATAGACAACAATCGAACGGTTGTCACATTTTACAGTTAATGTCAACATAACGTAAACTTGCTAAAAGATAAGTAGATTTTCTTGATTTAGGACCGAGAGGATTCTGTAGCATGACCATGCGTTGATTTAGGACCGAGAGGATTCTGTAGCATGACCATGCGTTGTTTTAGGACAGAGAGGTTTCTGTAGCTTGACCATGCGTTGATTTAGGACTGAGAGGTTTCTGTAGCATGACCATGCGTTGTTTTAGGACTGAGAGGTTTATGTAGCATGACCATGCGTTGTTTTAGGACAGAGAGGTTTCTGTAGCATGATCATGCGTTGTTTTAGGACAGAGAGGTTTCTGTAGCATGACCATGCGTTGTTTTAGGACAGAGAGGTTTCTGTAGCTTGACCATGCGTTGATATTCTAAGTACATGTACTAACAAAATGCAATCTAACAAATATTCATTTGTATATATTATATAAACATGTTCATGGGCCATATTTGGCTTAAAAGAATAAAATATCTATATATATATACTGAAAGGAAAAAGAAACGCGTAATGGGTATTTCAGCTATATATATTGTATGTTTTAATATGCTACTGCTAATGGAATGGTACAGGGCGACATTAAGCCTGTCCTTTCGGAAAGAATGTTTAAACAACACCGAACACACCAATGGTTACCCCTTTAAAGTTTCATTATCGACAGAATGCGCATTTGGCTCAAGCAGGTGAGCAAACTTAGGCCTTCTCTTAACATTAAACACAATACTGAAATGGCATTACTTTTTCAAGCGAAACTTCAACGTTTATGAATTTCGTGCAACAAAGTATACTTTGATTAAAAGGTCTACTACGTGACAGAGTTGTCCTTTCTGTTGTGTAATTAATTGTAGCCCCTTTTTGTACAAAACACGTTGATATATACTGGAATATTACGTGGAATTAGGTGTATATAACAGTGAAGTATATGCAATTTTTTTGATTATCCGTTTCTTTTTCCTTTCAGTATACAGTCGAACCTCGATAGCTCGAAGTCAGCGGGACCATAGGGATATGTTCGAATTATCGGTGGCTTCGAGGCATCGAGGTATAACAATCAATCTTGGAGCTATGACTGTCATACAACCGTGTGTGTGTGTGTGTGTGTGTGTGTGTGTGCGTGCGTGGGAGGGTATGTGCCATTCATTCCATGTTCTAACTGATGTCAGTTATTGATCTCGTATTGTTTTTAAAAGTTTATTTTGTTATATTGAAATAATATGTGATACTTCTTGTTGTAATTATGATATAGTTTTTAAATAGCTTGTCATAAGATAGTACACGTGTCTCTAGTAGTACAATGCGCCTTGTTTTCTCTCGCAATAGGACCTACATGTGTCGACGTGCCCTAAAACACCATTCATTCATTTATTATTTTACAGTTGCCATAAGAAGTAAAACGAGTTCTGGTTATAATGTATGCATCCTGAACACTGTTTAAACTATGATGTCATGAGAGAGAGACAGAGAGACAGAGAGACAGAGAGAGAGGGTTATCTATGTATGGCAACCTTATAAAATAATGTATATGTTGTATATTATTTTTTTTAGTTTCGCATAAGATATTACGTTTATTGCGTTTTATTATGACCATACCGTTGTATCTTCATAAACAAGAAGTTACAACAGTTTTGCGTTGAACCATCGAGGTGTTAACGGGACGTTAAAGACCATTTCATTTCATTTGTGTTTTTTTGTGATAATATTTGTATTTCTAAATCTGTGATAAAAACATCGAATGCTCTTGTTGGTTTTTATATATTTTTGATGTTATATTGAGTAGCTTAGCAAATTTAAATGACAAAGTCAGTTTTACCATTGTTTTATTTTACTGTTCTTAAACACGATACACATGCTGTTGTTGTTGCTGTCTTGTGTAAATTGTATTTCATATACTTGTATTTAATAATTTTATATCACAGAATAAATGTTCACTTAAAGCCTTTGCGTCCGTCTTCCCAAATGCATATTATAAATAATTCCCATTCTGCTGTGCACTATGTTCAAGTGTGATATGCAATTTATAGCAATAAGTACCTAAACAGGTTATTTCAGCGAAACAGGCATTTGCAAATAGGCTAGTCGTAGATACAACTGCTTTATTACTTCTTTTTTTTCATAGATTGAGAAATAAGAATTTCCCATGTCAAAGTCGTTTTGCTCGTGGTATTTTCAATGCAACTTTATGCTTCATAAACAACTAAAAGAAATAATTATTTATTTTATAATTTCTATCCAAAATGGTTATATTGTGTATGTTCAGGGCGTTTGTTTCAGTCAAAGGCTTTTATGAAGTAGCTTGAGAAATATACGTACATCATTTATATATCATTATAACTGGTGTTTTTAGTGGTAAATAAAAATATCTTAGTTTTGAAAATCGGTTGAAAAATAAATAGTTTACAATTCAAATGATTTTTGATGGGGCTTTTCCCATGTAAATTCCTTGTTAGTGGGACAGCAGAAAAGTAAGAAACTTCAAATAACTTCAGTTAGCCTTCATATTTTCCTACACAACTATCAGGGTGTCTTAATTTATGAATTTCCAACAATTTAAAACCATTTTTGGATACAATTTTCAAATTTTTCATGCAGCAGCATTTTGCATTGAAAATTTCCCATCAAAAACACTGAGGTTTCGCGCATGGATTTTTTTATTTCTCAACTTTTTTTTTATTTATGTATCATGAGACTAACATAAGTTACCTGAAACGGAATAAAAAGAAAACAGCTTACGTCTGCTAAATGGACTTTTTTTTTGTCAGGGGAAGTAACTTGGGCGAAAATCGTTTTTGGCGTTTAAGTATAGTTCATCTTTAAAATAACTTCGAAATACTTCCCTTCGGTTTGTGTATTGCTAAATTAATAAGTATTAAACACATTTTATGAAAATATAATGTTTAAATGGTCAGTTTATGACTCCTCCGCGGACACAATGGCCTCCTTCAGTCCTTTAGTCATCTACAAAGTAGCATTATATACAGTCGTTGAGCGGAAACTATTGGAATACTAGGAAATAACTATCGTAGAGACATTATGTGCTTGAAAACAACAACAACATGTTTTTGAATCCCTACCAATTCAGCACAACATTATAATTATTTAAACATATATATTTTACATCAGTTGCGAAACAAGTTCTTGCAACTTATATTAATCACTCTCGATGGTTTCCTGTGTAGAACCGGTATTAAGAAATGTTGATTAATAACCTTGCTCCAAGATAAATAAAGTGGAGGCGGCGACCACGGCGAGGATCGATTCCATGACGCTGTAGCACTGGATCACGCACTCCACTAACATCATAAATTATGTTTTTATTAGGAGAGAACCCCATACATTTGGAAACGATGCTTATACCAATCCCCAAGTCAGTCCCGTAGTCAGCCCTGAAATTTAGCCAAGGCAAATCCCTTATTTTGGTGTCCAGTGGCATGCACCTCCCTTTTGTTTTGATTTCCTGCATTTTGTTGCATTTCCCGGACAATATTTTCAGTTTTAAGAATGACATATTTTTCAACGATTGATAATGTATCGATGTTGAAGTCGTTTTTATGTAAAGTATGTACATTCCCAAAATTAAACCGAGGCAACTGCCTCGGTGTGCCTCAGCGTAGCTACGGGCCTGCAAGTAATCGTCATCAGCGACCCGTGATTCCCTTAACAGCTGCATTCGCAATAATAGTAATGGAACTTTAATGAAATATATCAGAAATCTTAGAAATGGTTTATTAAGTCCCTGAATTTATTCATTGCAAATGGGTTGAACGAATATTCATGTGACGGACCGGGGCATTACCACAGACCAAGTATAATTTCGCTTGCCCATCCCGATCCTCACAAACGTGACGTAGGGCATGAGGAGATTCTGATACTTTTACTTGCCTCACTAGTCCACAGAGAAACGAGATGTACATGCTACTGGGTGAGTTACGTTACATACGCTTACTAGTCCCCAGGGAAACGAGCTGTACATGCTACTGGATGAGTTACGTTACATACGATTACTACTCCCCAGGGAAACGAGCTGTACATGCTGTACATGCTGTACATGCTACTGGATGAGTTACGTTACATACGCTTACTAGTCCCCAGGGAAACGAGATGTACATGCTACTGGATAAGTTACGTTACATACGCTTACTAGTCCCCAGGGAAACGAGATGTACATGCTACTGGATGAGTTACGTTACATACGCTTTATAATAAACTAATGAACACAAGCTCAATGAAAGTACATTTCAGACCCAACGTGTTGACGCTTCTACCTGAAAATTATGACACATATGGCCCTGCTTTTATGGAACGCCAAATTAACACAAACTCAATTAATTGAACCTCTCTTCAATTATTTGAAGAGAGGTCTAATTCAATTGAAGAGCGGTTGAGAGGTCTAATTCAATTGAAGAGAGGTCTAATTCAGTTCTCTTCAAATGAATTATACCTCTCTTCAATTGAATTAGACCTCTCTCAAATTGAATTGAACCTCTCTTCAATTAAATTAGACCTATCTTCAATTACACCTGAATTGAACCTCGGTCTAATACAATGTAAGAGAGGTTCAATTCAATTGAACAGAGGTCTAATTCAATTGACGAGAGGTTCAATTCAATTGAAGAGAGGTTTAATTCAATTGAAGAGAGGTCTAAATCATTTGAAGAGAGGATCAATTCCAATACTGAATTAAACCTCTCTTCAATTGAACTATACCTCTCTTCAAATGAATTGAACCTCTCTTTATTTGAATTAGACCTCTCTTCAAACAACTGAGTTTATGTTAATTTGGCATTGAAATGTCAAATTAACATAAACTCAGTTAATTGAACCTGTCTTCAATTATTTAAAGAGAGGTCTAATTCAATTGAAGGGATGTTCAATTCATTTGAAGAGAGGTCCAATTCAATTGAAGAGAGGTTCAATTCAACTGAAGAGAGGTCTAATTCAGTTGAAGAGAGGTACAATTGAGCATAATTAGTCCTCTCTTCAATTGAATTAGACCTCTCTTCAAATGAACTGAACCTCTCTTCAATTGAATTAGACCTCTCTTTAGATTTCCTGCTAAATGAAACTACGAAATGATGGCAAGGTATTTTGTAACTCTAATCTGCAACAGAGCGTCGAGTCTGTGTCCGCATATAGCTGTCTGTGTACGTATATAGCTAAATGTTTAATACACGTTCATCCCCATTACACGAGTACGTGGGTTGATCCAAAAATACTCGCTAAAAAATTAGGCAACTGAATTTAAAAGAAACTAACCTGCCAACAAAAGGCAAACTTACACAACAAAACCGTTTATCAAAACTCTGTCCAGGTGTTCAGGCTATATAATAATGAATACGTGCCTATTAAAATAATAGTTTTTTCACGAGTTTTTAAAATACCCGTGATTGAAAATGCATAAAATGAATTATGAGTTGGTAACTCTTAATTCAGCGCTCTAGTTTTGGGGTTTGGACTGGCTGGTTAAAGCCGTTTATATTGTGTCAATAGAGTTTGGATTCTCAAAATAGCTAAGTATATAATTATATACCTCGCCGTCGGTCGGTTTAGAAACGATGTACATATCCTGTTGTTGGCGGGATGGCTACTTTAATTTATAATTAAGTTATATTTATTCCTTAAGTCTGTGTGAAAGGTTTTAGAATTATACTTTATTCCTTAAGTCTGTGTGGAAGGTTTTAGAATTATACTTTCCTCTAAGATATAGATTACTATTCGTGGTTAAATTTGAATACGGGTTGCAGCTTGAAAAACTAAGTGTTTACATTATGTTAAAATATTCTCTCCACCAACCGCCTCCACGCTCCTCCCCACCCCGCTTAAATAACAGCTTAAAATAATCTATTTGTAGTATCAGCGTACGGATAAATAGACTTTGCAATTATTCTAATAGAACTTTAATAATTTGATCAGAGATCTAAGGAATGGTTCAGTACTCGCTGATTTGATTTAAACCAATGATAAGAAAAAGTAGTGTGTTACAGAAAATTATTGTTATTTTTATTTACAAGCCCTTTCTCATATGTCGTTTAGTGTATGTTTTTATCAGTGACATAATACATATTTCCTGATTCCCTGGTGTTTATATACTATTCAGGGTTTTTATAATCCCTGTACTACAGGCCAATATCCTTAACGTGTGTACTGTGTAAGGTACTGGAGCATATTGTAACAACAAACCTAGTTACTCACCCGGATGCAAACAACACCCTGTATGATCTCCAACATGGATTCATGGCCAAGCGATCATGCGAGACCCAACTTGTCATGCTGATCAAAGAGATATCTCGAAACACCATAGATGGCCGACAAACTGACCTTGTCCTACTGGACTTCAGCAAGGCCTTCGACAAGGTAAGCCATGAGAAACTTCTTCTTAAGCTACACCAATATGGTATCAGGTGTCACATCCTCCAATGGATCCGATCATTCTTATCAAATCGTACACAAAGTGTAGTACTCGATAATGACATATTCATGAAAGTCCCAGTAACATCCGGAGTACCACAAGGATCAGTACTCGGACCCATCCTATTCCTGGTCTATATAAACGACCTACCAGACACTATTAAATCCAAGGTAAGACTCTTTGCCGATGACACAGCTGTTTATCCGGCAGTATCCTCTCTCCAAGACGCTCAAATACTCCAAGAAGACTTGAGACGATTAGAAAATTGGGAAACAAGATGGGACATGGAGTTTAATCCAAGTAAATGTACTACCATACAAATTACGTACACGATCAAGAAAACCCATCCCATCACAGTACACCCTACATGATCAGATTCTAGAAACCGTTGAAAGTTCGAAATACCTTGGAGTGGACATAAGCAACAATCTATCATGGAACAACCACATCAGTAGAACAACCACATCTGCAAACAGGACACTGAGGTTTGTAAAGAGGACTATAAGGTTCAAAAATACAGGTATAAGAGAGGTCGCCTACAAAACGCTAGTGCACCCCGTTCGTGAGTATTCTTCCCCTGTCTGGAGCCCCCACACAAAGACCAACATAAATAAAATAGAAATGGTCCAAAGAAGAGCAGCCCGATGGATCGTAAATAACTATTCCCAACACGCCAATGTCACTGACATGCTAGGTAAATTAGGATGGAGGTCCCATGAAAACAGACGATCAGATGCCAGGTTATGTCTCTTTTTCAAAATAGTCCACTGCCTTGTTGCTGTATCCATGCCCCCATATGCCATACAGCCCATGATAATTCCCCGTCAATCCACCCCCATTAGACAAATACACACTACAGCTGATTATTACAAGTACGTGTTCTTTCCCCTTGCAATCGTACAGTGGAATGGACTACCAGTCGACATTGCAATGCTGCCAGACTTGAACTCGTTCAAACTGGCAGTGTGCTCAGTCACCCACTCCAGGCCATAGACAGGAAGCCTTGTTTTGTTCCTACTTTTAAAAACCACTTTGTCTTCTTCAGACTTGTAACATTTTAACACTATCATAATTTTATCTCACTCTCACTTGATTTTAAAACTATTTTATCTTTCTTTTAACTACTCACACTGCACAGACGCGCACCTGCACAAAATCCCCGAGAGGCCTGCTGCAGTATCAGTAGGTAGATAGATAGATATAAAAAATGGTATATAGAACTGGGACGGTAATGACTTCTATATAGAGCCTGATATAGAATAAATGGAATAAATACAAGTTTTCAAGTATTTTTTTTAATTTATGTGTTTTATTTTACAAGTAAAACATGTACGATACACACAGTACAGGGGCGGATCCAGGATTTTAGCTTAGGGGGCGTAAGATTTTGGTCCATTTTCGGGTCCGTCTGTAGCCTCATAAAACGGTTGCGGTAGTGCATTGATAGGGTAAAAAAGCCCGTTTGCAATTAACTGTGTTAATTAAACCACCCATCAGCCATTATGCGTCGAGCGAGCGAGAACATTTTTTATACTGAGGGCGTGCATCGAAAATGTTTAATGTTTAATCTACAGTAACATGGACATACATGTATGAATAAAAAAGTCCGTTTTCAAATAAAAGGATTTAAGAATGTGTTAATTAAACCACTCATTAGCCATTATGCGTCGAGCCAGTGAAGTAAGAAGAGAGTGAATGGGCTCATAATCGAATCTCGCACGATCTCGTATGGCTAAACGAGAAAGATAAGCGTCTCTGTACATGATCAGAAATTTCATCGTGATCGCTGGGCGCTCTTTAAAAATGCTTATAACTGCGGCAGGTGCGCGGGTTAACGCTATCAGTCAATTGTTATGAATATAGCGGAATGGGTTCATTGTATCGGTAATCAGATTCGCGTTAATCTAGTTGTAATAAAGATAAACTTGTTACACCTTCGTTGCTATTTTGACGCTTCCATTCATACACATATTCTTTTAAGGTTTATTAAAATTAAGGTTTATTATTGGCAAATGCTGGTTAGCGGTAGATGACGATTTTTATTTTGAGTGTTTGTAAAAAAGGGGCGTTAGCATTAAGTTAAGCGTACTAGAGTTACGAGTGATTTCTTTTTGTATTTATTTCGAAACATATTTAAAAAGATGTCATTAATAAAAGGGAATATATATAAAATACATTATACATGCACACAATTTCGATCTATTTGAAGGGCGGGGTGGGGGGTGGGGGGGTTGTTGTTTTCTAAACTGTGTATTCATTTATAGAAATATAATATAATTACAAAACTCTGGTGTAACCAGACCTAGCCTAATTATTAGTAAGTGCAACTGGTCTGTGGTTTATCTAACTTCTTTCTTTTTTTTTACGTTTTCAATTATTAATGTTCTCAATTCACACTCATTTTTTTTGATTGAATTGTTTTTTTATATATTACATAATAACACATTTTTAAAATACTAGCATCCGTCGAATTGGAACTTTTAAATATCTTGTAACATGACACAGTAACTCGCAACACCGAATGAGATAATTTTGTATAAAAAAACAAACAATATCACATGAAAAACTTGTAATTAAACACGTAAGTGGGTTTTAACAGTGCAGATACATCAGTTTAGCATTAGTTATATTTTCCTAATATTGTCATATTAAAACGGCATAACAAATCAATTTGTTACTATGATAATTTGTTAAATAAAAATGAAACGTTAACACACTTATGCGTGTGTTTTTTGACAAATCCGAATGAACATAATCTATTTCTTATGTGTTTAGTTTCATAGATGCATATAATATAAATAAAATTGAAAAATAATAATATTACACAATCATGGTATATATTCGATGTCAACACACCACGGGTGGCCAGTGTTTGCCAGTGATTTATGGCCTCTTTGATCTAAACAAACATCCTGCTTAGGACGACCAATTAGCCACGGGGCACCGTATAATTATGATTGGAGAAACCCTTTATATCTTTTGATCGCAATAAACAACTGCCATAAAACCCTGCGTTAGCGCCGCTTCATTTAACTGTTTATTGCGTGATTATATATCTATGTAGGTCATATGGGTTTGAGAACTTATAGTAAAAAAAATCTATCTCCAGGACGCATAATTGATGGTGAAATGCATTGGAAAGCGCTCAATTGATACAGACATTAAAAGTTGTTGTTCGTTGTTCAACTGCTGGAAAGGACATTTAATTAACCAAAAGAGCACCAACACAGATGGGTTGAATAAGAGTTTTTAAAACATAATTAAAGCGTTTACATAAACAAAAAGTGTACCACTACATTCTTTAATCATATTTATCGACAGCGAGGTGTTTTTATTGGAGGAATTAACTAAAATTAAAAAACCTAAAGCGGATTCCTACAGCATCGTCGTTGGCTAGAATCGGCCATGTATGGCCGTTTTGGTCGACACTCTATGTCGTCTTTAAGACAAAATTAAGGTTTTTACATAACAAAAAGTGTACCACTACATCCGTCAATCATATTTCTTGACAACGAGCTGTCTATTTCCTAGGAATTAACTAAAACAAAAAAATGTATAGCGAAGTCAAACAAGATGGCATTTCATAATCATTGGATGGAATCGGCATGTATGGTCGTTATGTGCGATCTCTATGCAGTTGTTAAGACAAATTAAGGTTTTTGCATAACAAAAAATGTACCACTACATTCTTCAATCATATTTCTCGACAGCGAGCTGTCTATTTTCTAGGAATTAAATAAAACAAACAAATTAATAGAGAAGTACAAAAGGGTGCATTTTATCGGCATTGGCTAGAATCGGCCATGCTGGTCGATATCTATGCAGTCTTTAACACAAATTATTAGATAAAATAAAGGAGTTTTGCATAAAAAAAGTGGACCACTACTTTTTACAATCACAGTTTTCGACGGCGAGCTGTTTATTTTTGAGGAATTAATCAAAACAAACAAATGTATAGCGGATTTGCGCCATCTCGACATCTCTGATAAACAATACTTTAACGAACACGGCCGACCAACAGTTTGTGCATTTTATTTTATATCAATCAATTCACTGTAAAGTAACGTAAATATACCCAAAATGTCAATATCAACTATTAGTAATATAACAACAAACAAGTTCTGTGAAGTAAGATGACCTAATAATGCAAAACAGTCAAATATTT
>JAWPHD010009182.1:0-106759 GCA_037043455.1 Cyrtodaria siliqua
ATAAGAATCGTATACGAATCATATAAGTATCATATAAGTATCATATAAGAATCATATAAGAATCATATAAGTATCATATAAGAATCGTATAAGAATCATATAAGTATCATAAAAGAATCATATCAGTATCATATAAGAATCGTATAAGAATCATATAAGTATCATATAAGTATCATATAAGTATCATATAAGTATCATATAAGAATCGTATAAGAATCCTATAAGAATCATATAAGTATCATATAAGTATCATATAAGTATCATATGAGAATTATATAAAAATTTAAAAAATCTTTTTTTTTTCAAGAGAATCATATAAAAATTAAAAACTACTCTTTTTTTCTCTCAGAGAATCATATAAAAATTAAAGAATACTCTTTTTTCTCAAGGGAATCATATAAAATTAAAAAATACTCTTTTTTTCAAGAGAATCATATAAAAATTAAAAAATACTAATTTTTTTCAAGAGAATCATATAAAAATTAAAAAATACTCTTTTTTTTCAAGAGAATCATATAAAAATTAATAAATACTCTTTTTTTTCGAGATAATCAGATAAAAAATATTCTTTTTTTTCAAGAGAATCATACAAAAATTAAAAAATACTCTTTTTTTCAAGAGAATCATATAAAAATTAAAAAATCTTTTTTTCAAGAGAATCATATAAAAATTAAAAAATACTCTTTTTTTCAAGAGAATCATATAAAAATTAAAACATACTCTTTTTTTCAAGAGAATCATATAAAAATTAAAAGATACTCTTTTTTATAAAATTAAAAAATACTCTTTTTTTTTCAAGAGAATCATATAAAAATTAATAAATACTCTTTTTTTTCGAGATAATCAGATAAAAAATATTCTTTTTTTTCAAGAGAATCATACAAAAAATAAAAAATACTCTTTTTTTCAAGAGAATCATATAAAAATTAAAAAATCTTTTTTTCAAGAGAATCATATAAAAATTAAAAAATACTCTTTTTTTTTCAAGAGAATCATATAAAAATTAAAACATACTCTTTTTTTCAAGAGAATCAATACTCTTTTTTTTCAAGAGAATCATATAAAAATTAAAAATACTCTTTTTTTCAAGAGAATCATATAAAAATTAAAAATACTCTTTTTTTTTCAAGAGAATCATATAAAAATTAAAAAATACTCTTTTTCTTCAAGAGAATCATATGGAAATGTGTGTGTTTTAAAAATGAAGCTTTTACGATGTTTTCTCATATGGAAATTATATCAGACTCTTTTATATAATATCGTAGGATAGGTTTTATATGATAATTATATGTGACTCCTTTTGTATAAGAATCATATGAGAATTATATGTTTATTTTTATATGGCAAAATTGCCTACGTAGGTGCATTTCTGTCCGAGGATACTTATTTAAAAAACAAAAAAATGTGGGAGATTTTAAATGGCATGTTAACCACACGGCTATCTTGCTTTTGTATAAAAAAAACTTAATTTTTCTACACAATTTGCATCTGTTCAATCATTAATATTAATTATAAGAATATAGTACAAAGCACATATGTTTTTGCAGATCAATAATTGTTGATTATGTTGCACCAGTGAGATATCTAAACCTAAGGTAAAATAAGACGAAAACTAGAAATGTGTCCATAGGACACGTATGCCCCAATTAGGTCACTATGCCATAACCTTTTGATAATGGGCATATACACTGATAAACACGTTCAATTTAGGTGCGCATCTTAACCTGCTGGTCAACATTCCTGTGCGGTTTGGCGACCATGGGTTAGATAGTAATGGAAGAGGGCGTGACACAAGTTTTTCAGCCCCTATTTTGAATAAGTCAAGGGCCACAACTCTGTGTTTCTTGACCCAAATAAAAACGAAAACATTTTTACTTGCTGGTCAACATTCCTGTTATGTTTGGCGACCGTGGGTTAAATAGTAATGGAAGAAGGGCGCGACCCCAATATGTGGGACGTACGGACGGACAAGTGCAAATCGATATGCCCTCCAAGTGGGAGCATAAACATAAAAATCAAAATTGTATTTAATTATATGCAAGCATGTTGAAAGCTAAAGGGATACTATATAAATCAATCTAAACGGAAATGTCAATACTTGGACAGACGTGCCGTGGTATGGTTGTTAGAGTGTCTGGCCTGCAAACGGGAGGTCGTGTGTTCGAGTCCATGGCTGTGTCATACCAAAGACGTTATAAACGGTAGTAATTATTTGCAACACTCGCTTGATGAGCAAATAATGGGTAGTACTACGTCTGGTTGACCCGGCGTCAGAAAATAAGTGACTTGGTGGGTACATATACCATGGTGTGGTATTCCAGTGTGGCAGCACTATATCTGTTACAAGTAGACTGTTAACGAGGGATTATTCTCGGAAGTGGTAGAGGGACGATTATCCTTAGAACAACACACACACACACGCACGCACGCACGCACGCACACACACACACACACACACACACACAATGATTGGTAAACCCTTCAAAATTGCCGTGTCCCTCCAATCGTATCTGTATTATGGTTATGATTCACGTAAGGGATATTAACAATGACGTTTATCATTAATGCAATGAGCATGTTAACAGTAAAGCAAGCGCTTCCCTTTAAAGCAAAGCGCATGTTAGCAGTAAACAAGCCAGATTCTCTCCTTTAACGCAAAGTGCATGTTTACAGTAAATAAGCAAGATTTCCCCTTTAATGCAATGCGCATGTTGGCAGTAAATACGCAAGCGTTTCCCCTTTAATGCAATGAGCATCCGCCTTCAATGCAGTCAGCTTGCGCACGTTAGAAGAGTCACGATACTACAAACAATTAAGACAACTCTGGATATACGAAATTGACTCTGCATGTCTAAGTTGTTTCCCTTCCAGTTAGTACAGCGGTAGTTTAACTATTAAGATAATGTTTATGGCGGAGGGAGATTAAGACCACGGAGGGTGTGAGTGCAGAGGTATCCGAGAGGTTTAGACTAAATCATAGACAGACGGAGGTTGTGGATACAGAGGTATCCGGGAGGTTAGACAGACGGAGGGTGTGGATACAGAGGTATCCGGGAGGTTTAGACTAAATCATAGACAGACGGAGGGTGTGGATACAGAGGTATCCGGGAGGTTAGACAGACGGAGGGTGTGGATACAGAGGTGTCCGGGATGTTAGACAGACGGAGGGTGTGGATACAGAGGTATCTTGGAGGTTAGACAGACGGAGGGTGTGGATACAGAGGTATCTGGGAGGTTAGACAGACGGAGGGTGTGGATACATAGGTATTCGGGAGGTTTAGACTAAATCATAGACAGACGGGTGTGTGGATGCAGAGGTATCCGGGAGGTTTAGACTAAATCATAGACAGACGCAGGGTGTGGATACAGAGGTATCTTGGAGGTTAGACAGACGGAGGATGTGGATACAGAGGTATCCGTGAGGTTAGACAGACGGAGGGTGTGGATACAGAGGTATCTGGGAGGTTAGACAGACGGAGGGTGTGGATACAGAGGTATCAGGGAGGTTAGACTAAATCATAGACAGACGGAGGGTGTGGAAGCGGAGGTATCCGGGAGGTTTAGACTAAATGATAGACAGACGGAAGGTGTGAATGCGGAGGTATCCGGGAGGTTTAGACTAAATGATAGACAGACGGAAGGTGTGGATGCGGGGGTATCCGGGAGGTTTAGACTAAATGATAGACAGACGGAAGGTGTGGATGCGGAGGTATCCGGGAGGTTTAGACTAAATGATAGGTAGACGGAAGGTGTTGATGCAGACGTATCCGGGAGGTTTAGACTAAATTATAGAAAGACGGAGGGTGTGGAAGCGGAGGTATCCGGGAGGTTTAGACTAAATGATAGACAGACGGAAGTTGTGGATGCGGAGGTATCCGGGAGGTATAGACTAAATGATAAACAGACGGAAGGTGTGGATACGGAGGTATCCGGGAGGTTTAGACAAAATGATAGACGGACGGAAGATGTGGATGCGGAGGTATCCGGGAGGTTTAGACTAAATGATAGACGGACGGAAGATGTGGATGCGGAGGTATCCGGGAGGTTTAGACTAAATCGCAGACAGGCGGAGGGTGTTGATGCAGACGTATCCGGGACACTTAGATCCGCTCAGAGAGGGACGGAGGGTGTGGGTGCAGAGGTATCCGGGAGGTTTAGACTCAATCACAGACAGACGGAGGGTGTGGATGCAGAGGTATCCGGGAGGTTTAGACACAATCACAGACAGACGGAGGGTGTGGTTGTAGAGGTATCCGGGAGATTTAGACTCAATCACAGACAGACGGAGGGTGTGGATGCAGAGGTATCCGGGAGGTTTAGACTAAATCACAGACAGACGGAGAGTGTGGATGCAGAGGTATTCGGGAGGTTTAGACTAAATCATAGACAGACAGAGGGTGTGGATGCACAGGTATCCGGGAGGTATAGACTCAATCATAGACAGACGGATGGTGTGGATGCACAGATATCCGGGAGGTTTAGACTAAATCATAGACAGATGGTGGTGGATGCAGAGGTATCCGGGAGGTTTATACTAAATCATAGACGGACGGGTGTGTGGATGCAGAGGTATCCGGGAGGTTTAGACTAAATCACAGACAGGCGGAGGGTGTGGTTGCAGAGGTATCCGGGAGGTTTAGACTCAATCACAGACAGACGGAGGGTGTGGATGCAGAGGTATCCGGGAGGTTTAGACTAAATCACAGACAGACGGAGGGTGTGGATGCAGAGGTATCCGGGAGGTTTAGACTAAATCACAGACAGACGGATGGTGTAGATGCAGAGGTATCCGGGAGGTTTAGACTCAATCACAGACAGACGGATGGTGTGGATGCACAGGTATCCGGGAGGTTTAGACTAAATCATAGACAGACGGGGGCGGATGCAGAGGTATCCGGGAGGTTTATACTAAAGCATAGACAGACGGGTGTGTGGTTGCAGAGGTATCCGGGAGGTTTAGACTAAATCACAGATAGACGGAGGGTGTGGATGCAGAAGTATCCTGGAGGCTTAGACTAAATCATAAACAGACGGAGGGTGTTGATGCAGAGGTATCCTGGAAGTTTAGACTAAATCACAGACAGAAGGAGGGTGTGGATGCAGAGGTATCCTGGAGGTTTAGACTAAATCACAGACAGACGAAGGGTGTGGATGCAGAGGTATCCGGGAGGTTTAGACTAAATCATAGACAGACGGGGGTGTGGATGCAGAGGTATCCGGGAGGTTTAGACTAAATCACAGACAGGCGGAGGGTGTTGATGCAGACGTATCCAGGACACTTAGACCCGCTCAGAGAGGGACGGAGGGTGTGGTTGCAGAGAGGTTTAGACTAAATCACAAACAGACGGAGGGTGTGCATGCAGAGATATCCGGGAAGTTTAGACTAAATCATAGACAGACGGGTGTGTGGATGCCGAGGTATCCGGGAGGTTTAGACTAAATCATAGACAGACGGAGGGTGTTGATACAGAGGTATCCGGGAGGTTTAGACTAAATCACAGACAGACGGAGGGTGTGAATGCAGAGGTATCCGGGAGGTTTAGACTAAATTATAGAGAGACGAAGGGTGTGGATGCAGAGGTATCCGGGAGGTTTAGACTAAATCATAGACAGACGGAGGGTGTGCATGCAGAGGTATCCGGGAGGTTTAGACTAAATCACAGACAGACGGAGGTGTGCATGCAGAGGTATCCGGGAGATTAAGACCCTCTTGCAGGGAGACGGTGGAAGCGGATGCAGGGGAAGATATTTCCTTTGCTTATGTACCGGTTACGCGTCAGAGAGTTGGAACGCCGTTTATTACAGAATACCCGGTTACATGGGAGTGAACGTGTAAAGGTTTATGGCGCTGCTTAGAGCGCTATTGATGGCGGATCACAACATTTGACAGACGCTATCGTGAGTACACTTTGTTATTTTCTTCATTGATGAAGATGTTTTTGTTTTATTCATTGCGTCCATCATGTGGAGACATGCATGCAGTTTCCTCGGCTGTCTTCATTGTTGTGGTTAGGTAACAATGCAAAAAAATATTGAAGGAAAATCACATCGGTTGAGCCTTCAGTGAAATCACATGCCTCCAGTTGTAATCGTTTATTATAGTGTTTAAAGAACAATTACCTAGTTTCATACATCAAAACTTCAAGAATAGCAAATATTACGCAAGTAGGAAGCATTTATTTGATAGCCAGTTGTCGTATTACGTTTATAGTCGATAACTTTGCGTGTACGACACAAATCGGTTCATGTAGTTGACTGTACAACAAAAAGGTTTAATGTGCTAATGATTCAGTTCATATGTGTTTATTTTAGGTGTCACAAAATGTTGCGTTACAAGAGGAACAATCCACTCTGTCCTTATACCGAAGAATTCAAAGGAACGGGACTGTTTTATATTCTCAAAGTCAGAGATATGCACTATGTTATGAATGTAATAATGACATACAGAAAAGGATCAATTTTTAACAAAACCTTTGATATTAAAATACATTTTTAACTCAGAGTGTAGACTACGAATTAGTAACGGACACACTACCGGTGGCATGCTCTGGGTAATACATCCGTAATACGTCACTCAGAGGAGACTGTTTTTTTTTTTAAATCTGCAGAAGACAGTTATTGGGCTGCGAGTTAGATTCTTGAAATGATCTGGATCTGGATAAATGCAACAAAGGGCGTGTTGCAGCAAACGCAAATTGTAAATGTTTAGTAACAAGCTTGGAGGGCTGTTTGAAAGCATGTGCACTGACTACACTATCACTTAGATCACCGAAGCTTTAATAAAGTAAGAGTTTTTGAATTGTTCTGTGTTACATTGTTTCTCTTAAAAACATGTATTATTGCTTGTCACTGATATTGTTTGCTTTGTAGTATTTTGTTTTGCATTTATAATACGTGTCGGTCTGACTGGCATTGAACACTCCTGAGGGGTATAGCATGTACCAAACATCCGAGCACTTTCTAGTAGAACACACGTATGTTCAGTTCTCTACGTTCGTATTGGGAAGGTAGGTCCAGCTCTACTAGCATCATCAACACGCACCTTCCCTCCATGGTCTTGTAGTCCCCGGAGATAAATCTAGCTGCCTGGTTTTGGATGTGGTCCAGCACATTGATGACTTGGAGAGGTAGGATCCCAAACAATCGAGACATATACTATCACTGATGTAGGCATGTTTTGGGCCAGATTCTGAAGAAGCATACATTGGAGTTTGCTTTCTTGGCAACTGTTGGAATATGGAGTCCACATTAATGTGTACTCCAAGAGAGGGGTTCTGGTTCATTTGTTATACAGCATACATTTATTGAGTTAATAGATGTGGCTAGATTTGTTGTTGATTCTCAAGATACCATTTGCTGGTGCCCTATTTTTCCAGAGAGGATACACCGTCCAGTAGTAGTTTGTGATCTAACTATGTCTAATAGGTCTGTACAAAAGGAACCATCCGCAAATAGTCGTACATGGGAGTGTAGAGTATTAGACAAGTCTGACATAAGAAGAGCGGTCTCAAAATAGTGCCTTGAGGTACTCCTGATAGTACAGGAGTAGGAGTAGAAAACTCATTCTCACAAACTACTGTCATGTGTCTCTTTGTGAGTAAAGCTTTGGGCCATTCATGCATACCACATTGGATGCCAAAACCTGTCTAAAGTATGTAGTAGCTCGCTGTGTGCTGTGGGTTTGGGATACGAAAGAGCAATGTGTTACATGTTTCTAACACTGGACACCATGTGTTTACCCAGGGATATTGTCTCCATATATTGTTTTGATGTTTTCCTACTTTATTTCTAACTCTTGTAGTGATTGTGTTGATTGTTTTATTCAGATAAGACAGTGGGAAGTCATCAGAATTTCGTAATTAAAACTAATTAAATAAACAAATAAAATAAAAACCTAAATTGGGAGAATGTCTTTATTGTTATATCTGGTACTCATCTGCTTTTTTTACCGCTCAATGCAACGGAAATACGCCAAAGATTGATATGAAACATCTAGATGGCTTCTTTATTTTCACCTTCTTTATATACTAAACCCAATCACAACATCTCCTGTTTAAACTTTATGCCGGTCTGTGCTTTTTATTGGTTGACCCATTGACGCCACTATGATTTCCTCTTTGATTGTGCGATGACCGGAAAGATTATGAACCCTATGATGACGTCTGTCTAAATCCTTATAGGACGGTAGCGTTTGATGTTTGTCTTTAATATTGTCTTGTCGTACCCTTAACGGTTTGTTCCCTTGTTGCTCTTTCTTCTGCCATGTCACTGAGTACTTACTTTGTGGCTTTCTAGGCTTTCGTTATATATTATATATACATGATCATTTATTTTCTTATATTGACTATTAATGCTGCCTTGTTTGTTAGATATTATAACCTGGCGGTGATATCTTTATTTACACTGTCCCGTTTCTTGGGATGACAATAGGGTAAGAGTGAGGTTTTGGTGCACCCTAGAGACTATTTTAAATCCCCAGCGGCCTTTTTTTGCAACTGACCGTTCCAAGGCAGTAGCCCTATTGTCAACCCTTTTGTGTTTGTGATGCATTATCTTGCTTTTTATTCATCTTTAAAGTTGTTCGTTGTTTCTTTGTGTGTCTTTGTGGTTGACTGTCGTTCTTGAATGCTACTTTTCCTGTTCGATATTTTTATCTACTTTGTAACACAGTTTTCTTGTTGTTGTCACCGACGGGTGCTCTCCTTTACATCGGACACAAACATTACTACGCAATAATTGTCCGCTGATACAGCAACGTTAGGTGCAGCTGTTTACGTTCTCTTTAGTGCCATTAATCGTTTTTGAGCCGTACAGCACACGCCATATACCATATTGCAGGTATACAGTGTTTATTTTTGACATAATCCTCGTGGTAGCGGGGGCGTCCGTGGCCGAGTGGTTAACGTCTCTGACTTGAAATCACTTGCCCCTCACCGCTGTAGGTTCTATCCCTCAGGGGCCTAGGAATCTTTATGTGAGGAAGCTATCCAGCTGGCTTGCGGAACGTCGGTGGTTCTACCCAGGTGCCCGCCCGTGCACGAAAATCGCGCGGAGGGGCACCTGGGGTCTTCCTCCACCAATGGAAGCTGGAAAGTCGCCATATGACCTTAGCTGTTGGTGCGACTATAAAATCCAATTCAATTCAATTCAATTCATGGTAGCGACCGGGAAGTGGTTTCTTTAGTAGTTTCTTTATCTTCGCGATTAAATGGTGCAAACGCATTGAAGTAATTTTTATTTCATTATTGAAATGTATGCTCATAATTGGCCAGAAAGACGAGGTGAGCGTGACCTGGGACACGTTTTAACTGTGGTTTTCCTCCAATAACTTTTTTTAATCAATTCAATTTTTTTTTCAATTTTTATTAAGGCATAAACATTTTACAATGTCCATCGCCATCAGCACTGAGGCGGTAATACATACAAGACATACACACATATATTAAAACATGTTCTGGAGAAGAGCATGAGAAATATTTATATACCGCAGATAGCTTAGCTATCAAGATTAACGATTGACGAGCAATGCTTGCATCACATGATGCAAACATTGATAGTTTGAAAGCAAGACAGTAAATGGCAAAAAAACACGAACATATTGACTCACCTCGGCGACATTTCGCCTTGTTTTTCCGTCATTTTGTACACATTAAACCACTGTTGTTGTTTTTTCACAGGTTGGTTAATTTCAAAAAGCCCCGATAGCATTCCGGTTTTCCACATGTCAGTATGCAGAAACTAACCCGCCAAATAAAGGCAAAGTTACACTAGAAAACCGTTTATCAAACCTCTATCCAGGTGTTCAGGTCATATAATAAATGGTGTAGGTTTATTCACAGTGTTTTAAAATACCCGTGATTGAATATGCGTAAAATAAATTATGAGTTGGTAACTCTTAATTCGACGCTACAGTTATTGTTTTTTTGCCTGGCTGGTTAAAGATTCTGGCTGGTTAAAGATTCTCACAATATGATGTTATATATACCTTTTCGTCAGTAGGTTTAGAAACGATGTACATATGTTGTAAAATTTGCCTATTGATGGCCGGATATGGACTTTCAGAAAGCTCGGTAAGCAGTCTAGGCTTTTAACATGCCAGTCGACTTCAGAAAGCCCGGTAAGCAGTATAGGCTTTTAACATGCCAGTCGACTTCAGAAAGCCCGGTGAGCAGTATAGGCTTTTAACATGTCAGTCGACTTCAGAAAGCCCGGTGAGCAGTATAGGCTTTTAACATGCCAGTCGACTTCAGAAAGCCCGGTAAGCAGTATAGGCTTTTAACATGTCAGTCGACTTCAGAAAGCCCGGTAAGCAGTATAGGCTTTTAACATGTCAGGCGACTTCAGAAAGCCCGGTAAGCAGTATAGGCTTTTAACATGTCAGGCGACTTCAGAAGGCCCGGTAAGCAGTATAGGCTTTTAACATGTCAGGCGACTTCAGAAAGCCCGGTAAGCAGTATAGGCTTTTAACATGCCAGTCGACTTCAGAAAGCCCGGTAAGCAGTATAGGCTTTTAACATGTCAGGCGACTTCAGAAAGCCCGGTGAGCAGTATAGGCTTTTAACATGCCAGTCGACTTCAGAAAGCCCGGTGAGCAGTATAGGCTTTTAACATGCCAGTCGACTTCAGAAAGCCCGGTAAGCAGTATAGGCTTTTAACATGCCAGTCGACTTCAGAAAGCCCGGTAAGCAGTATAGGCTTTTAACATGTCAGACGACTTCAGAAGGCCCGGTAAGCAGTATAGGCTTTTAACATGTCAGGCGACTTCAGAAAGCCCGGTAAGCAGTATAGGCTTTTAACATGTCAGGCGACTTCAGAAAGCCCGGTAAGCAGTATAGGCTTTTAACATGTCAGGCGACTTCAGAAGGCCCGGTAAGCAGTATAGGCTTTTAACATGTCAGGCGACTTCAGAAAACCGGTAAGCAGTATAGGCTTTTAACATGTCAGGCGACTTCAGAAGGCCCGGTAAGCAGTATAGGCTTAGAATATGTCAGTCGACTTCAGAAAGCCCGGTAAGCAGTATAGGCTTTTAACATGCCAGGCGACTTCAGAAAGCCCGGTAAGCAGTATAGGCTTTAAACATGTCAAGCGACTTCAGAAGGCCCGGTAAGCAGTATAGGCTTTTAATATGTCAGGCGACTTCAGAAAGCCTGGTAAGCAGTATAGGCTTTTAATATGTCAGTCGACTTCAGAAAGCCCGGTAAGCAGTCTAGGCTTTTAATATGTCAGTCGACTTCAGAAAGCCCGGTAAGCAGTATAGGCTTTTAACATGTCAGGCGACTTCAGAAAGCCCGGTAAGCAGTATAGGCTTTTAACATGTCAGGCGACTTCAGAAAGCCCGGTAAGCAGTATAGGCTTTTAACATGTCAGGCGACTTCAGAAGGCCCGGTAAGCAGTATAGGCTTTTAATATGTCAGGCGACTTCAGAAAGCCCGGTAAGCAGTATAGGCTTTTAATATGTCAGGCGACTTCAGAAAGCCCGGTAAGCAGTCTAGGCTTTTAATATGTCAGTCGACTTCAGAAGGCCCGGTAAGCAGTATAGGCTTTTAACATGTCAGGCGACTTCAGAAGGCCCGGTAAGCAGTATAGGCTTTTAACATGTCAGGCGACTTCAGAAGGCCCGGTAAGCAGTATAGGCTTTTAACATGTCAGTCGACTTCAGAAGGCCCGGTAAGCAGTATAGGCTTTTAATATGTCAGTCGACTTCAGAAGGCCCGGTAAGCAGTCTAGGCTTTTAATATGTCAGTCGACTTCAGAAGGCCCGGTAAGCAGTCTAGGCTTTTAATATGTCAGGCGACTTCAGAAGGCCCGGTAAGCAGTATAGGCTTTTAACATGTCAGGCGACTTCAGAAGGCCCGGTAAGCAGTATAGGCTTTTAACATGTCAGGCGACTTCAGAAGGCCCGGTAAGCAGTATAGGCTTTTAACATGCCAGTCGACTTCAGAAAGTCCCGTTTAGGACCAATTCAACAGTCTCTACAAACTATGGACATTTTAAAAAAAGCAAGTTGGTCGACCCCGTGTTTTTTATTAGATATTTCGAGCAACAGACATTAAGTTTCACAAAGAATTTTTTTTTAAGAAAATTCAGGAAGTTGTACAGTGGTTCAGAGAGGCTCTGCTACATATGCAGAGCAATGTAAAAACAATGGTGCTGTGAGACGTCCCAGTCGACAGACTAAGCCGTTAGAGTTAAATAACGTATTCAGGGTAACAAACGAACAGTTTTATGTGGGGGAAATATGAAAAAAGGTCAATACCATTTTTATAATACACAGGGCTTAATGAAATTCCATACCCAAACAATGGAGGCTGAAGAGGCTTTATTATGAAGCGATAACAATAGAAACTTGTCAGTTTATTTGAACTCAAACATAAAGTCCGTAAAGAAACCTTTTTACATGTATCGATCATTCATTCAGAATAAACACAAATATTTATTTTGCAAACAAAAACGCGTGAAAACATTTCGATAAATTGACCATTATTTTCATATTTAGTTTTACCGGAATTTGACGGGTGTCAAATCGAAAGAAAAGTGCGTTACCAAAGCGGCCGATACGGAATAATTAAAAAGTGTAACCTTCATCAAATTGTGACATGTCGGAGATCGAAAATGACTCGGAAATGATCGCGAAATGACGGAAACTAAGGTTGACAAACGGAATCGAACGAATACAATTGCAAAGAATATCGGAAGTGCTCGGATCAATATGACAAATTGATATTTTCGTTTGGTAAAAAGTCTGAAATGTTTGTTTAGAAAGAAACAATTGCGTGAACTCGCCAGTTTGTTGGCCAATGCACTTATGACAACAAAGGCGTCAAGAGTTGCAAGTAGAGTAAATGTTTAAACACCTCAGGTGTTAATCTATAATTGATCTAAATTAAAAAGAAGCTACAGAATCCATAGAAATGAAATAAAATATTAACCAGGAAGATTGACACAATGGTATCTGCAATCGATTCAACTAGGCCAGGAGATATGTTCTTCATTGCATTTTTTTCTGTACGAAGTAGAATAATACACTACCCATTTAAACGCTTTTAAAATACAACACTGCTGTACTGCCTTTTCTTCATTAAATTTATATTTCGTATCAACATAGATTTCTTGTTTTAAAGTAGCTATCCCGCCAAATAACGGCAAAGTTACACTATAAAACTGTTTATCAAAACTCTATCCAGGTGTTCAGGTAATATAATAATGTATATGTGCCGATTAAAAGTAAAGATTTATTAACGGTTACTTTAAACATCCGTGATTGAACATGGATCAACTGAATTATGAGTTGGTAACTCTTATTCAACACTCCAGTTTTCGGGTTTAGTCTGGCTCGTTAAGGTCGTATATATTGTGTCTGTATAGTTTGTCTTCTCAAAGAATGTACGTTACACATATAGATAGATATATAGATACTTTATTGACTTAAACTTTTACAGTTTCTCATCATTACATACATAATTTGTAATACATAATTATAATCACATGACAGGTTACACACACTTCTACACACTCACTTATAGTTCAATTTTCAATACTCCTTAATTAATCATAGCTCATATAAATCACACATTTTAATCAATAATCCAAGGATATCAAAAAACAAAAGGAATTATATATAACATAACAATTACTATGTACTCTGTAGGTTTAGAAATGGTGTACATATTTTGTAAAAATTGGCTGTTGTTGGCGGGATAGCTACTTTAAAGAATATGTTGCCATTCTTTGAATTTTTTTTTGAAGAACACATTTATTTGTAAACGGAAAAGCATTAATAGAACATTAAATAACATGAGATCATTTCGTGAAACAAATAATGAAGAAAAATGTAAAAAATGAAAGAAAATATCGCTTATATCTGACACTTTCTAACATAATAAATTGGGAGCGCCTTAGATTCGACATGAATATTGTTTTCAATCAATGACAATACACAAACAAATTTAAAAAAAAATAATAAAAGAGGCATTTTATTATCCTATAGACACCGTTAACACCCATAAATATTATCTCACGTCTTTTGTAATAAGAGATAAAAGTTACACTTTCACAATCCGCTAGAACAGATGGATACATATACGATACTATATAAATACTTAACCAGGTGTTAACAGTTTTCTCCAAAAGGTGTTCTTATCAAATATCATCTCGTTACTTTTGTCACAATGATATGATAGCATAACGGTATATCTGTACTGACCATCAAAGGATGCCGACGGCAGAATTGATCTAAATTGTCATGTACCTTCAATTATCACTCCTTCTTAAATTAATAATACATACAAAATTAAGAAACATTTGAATTTCTGAAATTGCAAACGTATTGAATTAAATGAAACGTTTGAGGGCTTTATTTGATATCACCGTCAAGGCTAGAAACAGTATGGGGCCATTCAAAGTTTGCTAAGCACCAATATTTCAATTTGACATTTTACGGTGGCTGGTTTTACCAACATCATAAAACTCAACAATTATATTATTTTATTTTACGATTAATGTGTGTGAAATTCATTATTTTCTTGTCAAACATAGTCAGATTTTTTTTTTGTGTGATTTTTTTTTGCATTCACCCTACAAAATACTGTTTCGCATCTGGATTCAAAAATAAGGCGGAAGAGGTTTGGTGCTTAGTAAACTTTGAGAAGTACATAAAATGAATGGAAATACAACGTAGATTGTAGATTGTAGTTGAACACATGTAAGCTCATACTGAGAACACTAAATATATATGACGATTCCCATCAGATATGCTACACGGGACAGAGGTTTGAGGTTTGCAGTTCTAAAGCGCAATGCATTGAACACTGTGCTACCCAGGTCGATTTGAACCATACAACTGAAACATGTCACGATGTTCTCTACAATTATACAGCACAGAGATCGGAATATATTGAACTCAAACATAAAACTAGTTTTCATAAAGTCATAACCATACGGATGATCGAGCCACTTTTGGACCGAGACTTTAATTAGGTGATCCCTTATAGCATTTAAGCGTGTAATGTTATGAACTTATGAACATAATCAGTAAAGGTTTACACCACTAATTACATGTAAGCCTCCGAGGTGTAGTCGAATATAGTTCCTATAATAAAAAGTAATCCCTCCGTTTTTGATGAAAACGGGCATTTTAAGTAGTGGAAAACTGTGGAAAATTAGTTTTCTATATGAACATTACACTGCTGCATTATCCATACTTGAGTTGAATTTGCAGCAAATCATTAATATGTGACACTTTAACATTGGTGTCTATGGGGAAAATAATTAGTGGTATAATACCTAAAAACAAATCGAGCCTGCTACCGTCAGAGTTATGTTCCCTTTAAGGGAGTACATCAGGATTTTCATGGGGTCTAGGTGTCCGACTAAAATTGACAAAAAATAGCATTTTCTATTCTGAAACGGCCTAAACATAATGAATGAGCCTAAAAATTATCCCTTATTTGCCAAAAAACCCCATTCTGCACAGCAATATGTGCTATCCTAGGTGACGCACCAGGGTTAATTTCAGCATTTTACGTCCGATTCCATCATAGCTATATGGTGTTTTCAAAGTTTAGACAGTAACACAATGGTTCTAACATTATATTTTGATTGATATAAGTGTTTTATCATGAACTGGAACATTTTTAAAATTTAAGATGTTTCATGAAAAATCCTGATGTACCCCCTTTAAAACACGCACAGATGTTTTGCAATTTATGTCATCACGCAATGGCAAGCACTTATGTTAAGTTTTCTACGAGCAAATGTTGGACAATACGTATGAATTGAGACGTTTAATGATCCCGACGGTCAGTTAGGCGGAAACTCAGCTTTGCAAGCAACACCTGTTCCTCGATGGATAGGAGTGTAGACTTGAAACCGGAGGACCCGGGTTCAATCCACATCGGCACTACTGAGTCCGTCGATGTGTTCTTGGGCTTTCCATATGCCTAACCGTTGGACTCGGACGTAAACCCGGCGGTCCAGTGTCTATCCTTCGAGCACGTTAAAGATCCATATGAATCTTATTCGCTCCCGGATTCCTATGTATCCCCTCTCTCTCTCTCTCTCCCTCTCTCCCTCTCTCTCTCTCCCTCTCCCTCTCTCTCTCTCTCTCTCTCCTCTCCTCTCTCTCTCTCTCTCTCTCTCTCTCTCTCTCTCCCTCTCTCCCTCTCTCTCTCTCCCTCTCCCTCTCTCTCTCTCCCTCTCTCTCTCTCTCCCTCTCCCTCTCTCTCTCTCCCTCTCCCTCTCCCTCTCTCTCTCTCCTCTCCCTCCCTCTCTCTCTCTCTCTCTCCTCTCCCTCTCTCTCTCTCTCATAAACTGTTTTGATGACCCATTAAAATTAAACAACATTCAATTTATAGAAACATAGAAACACTTACTAATAATGCACCTTTTAATACATTTTACACTTTCGCAATCCGGTCGAAATCGAAATGATGAATATCGCCACACGATAATATATAATCACTTAACCAGGTGGTTACGATATTCCCCAAAAGGTGTTCTTATCAAATATCAACTGTTACTTTTGTCACATTGATATAATACAGTAACGGTATCTTTATTCACTTCAAAGGATGCCGACGGCAGAATTGATCTAAACTGTCATGTACATTCAATTATCACTTCTTCTTAAAATTAATAATAAATGAAAAATTAAGAAACGTTTGAATTTCTAAAATGTGAAACGTATTGAAATAGAACGCGTGATGACTTGATTTGAGATTGACGTCAAAGCTAAAAGCAGTATGAGGCCATTTATAATAATAATAATAGATAGGGGTTTGACGTCCATTAACACATGCAAGTTTAACGACGTTGCGTTGTAAACCTTCGCCTCTCACCGCTGCGGGTTCGAATCCCACTGGGAGCTCGACTTGTAAGTGATGAAGTGTCGATTCTTACGGATGGAGGGAGGTGTACAGTACTGGTTCTACCCAGGAAAAGTGGATGGTCCACCTCCATCACAAAAAATCCACCGTCATATATAACCTTACATGTGTTGAAAATGACGTAAAACACCATACAAATCTTTTTATATCTATCATATAGTAGGTATCATATGAGAATAGTATGATAATCGCGTCGGTTCGCTCCCTGGCCGACTTGGAAGCATGCCTGACGGGAAACGTTAGGTGACCTTGAAACATTAGGTGACCTTAAAACGTTAGGTGACCTTGAAACGTTAGGTGACCTGGAAACGTTAACGTTAGGTGACATTGAAACGCTAGGTGACCTTGAAACGTTAGGTGACCTTGAAGTCGAATCTTGGGTTTTAACGTCATATCAATCTTATATTGGAATTCAATATAAAGTTTGAATGAAATCGGGTGTAAAATGCTGAAATCAAACCTGATGTGTAACCTAGAATAACACGTATTAATGTGCAGAATTAATTTGGTTTGTAAACAATAGTAATTGTTAAGCTCATTATAATGGCCCTTTAGAATATAACATATCATTATTAGTTAGTTTTAAGTCCCCCCACCCCATCTAAGTCTGACGTAACCCCTTTAAGTTAGAAAACTATAGTCATCCATTTTTAGCTTATATGAACCAGATTATATAAATATAAGCGTTAATTGTCGCACAATTATCTGTCTTTTCAACACCGATCTTATCTCTTGTAGTTTTGATGGGTTAAATGACAGAAACTAATAAAACTGTAATTAAACCGAAGTGACCGCGGTAAGAACGACTTTAACCATCGTATGGCCATGTTTTTATAGCATTTTGTAACGATGAATCCATTATAACTGGGATGAAAATTGAAACGGACCGATAGAGCCCTGATTATACTACAGATATCCATGTTATACGTATCAAAGTGATTTTCAAAATTTAAAAACAACAACAACAACAGGATTAAGTTTCAATGTTTCTGGTATTTTACACAAAACACATTTAAATATACATTATACAGATGGGCAGTTAATTGGCAATATTGTAATAACTATACACTGCAATGTTTTAGAAAAAACAAACATTTGCTTTAATATTCAGTTTAATAAGCCAAGCGAGTTTTTGACCAGACTTATTTTTATATAGACATATTTCAGTTGTTATTGATATTTAGTAATGCAGATCATCATGCTTTTAACAGTTTTAGATATAAATTTTAGAATTGAAAGTAGACGGGATATGCATTTGCAAGGGGTAAATAATAACGTTGACCTTTGACCTGGTGTTAGTACACAGCTGAAGAAATCTTTCTTAGATATTCTGCCCCATGTCCTTGTTAATGTTTAATAGCAGACATGTTTATTTGCATGCTAACGTTTCCCAGAATTCTAACAAGTTTTGAGTTTTAACATGTTGTCAACAATCTCACTGTACTATGGAAGGTGCATGGAGAACGATTTACGTTATTACTACATGATAAGGATATGTATCGTATATCAAATAACTAGCCAACATTTTTAAAGCCAAGGTATAGTAAAGTTTGATCATGTAAGTTTATATTACCACCTGAAATTATGACACATTTTTACTGAAATTCCACCTCAATCCGTAATGTCCATTACTTATCAAGTCTGACATTCATAATCCCAGTTTCCCAGGCTCGGACTAATAACGTAGGCCTATTTGTCAAAATAGCGTAAATTTCGACTCATCTTCATAAATTGGATTTTTCAAAAATCCGCTTATCTTTTTCATTGAGTGTCCTAAATCACTGGTCATTGTACACTGTGTACGTCCATGTCTTGGGCAAAAGGAAATAGTGAATTATTTTCAAGTATATTTCAATATTTTCTGAAATTAATGTCGGGGTTATCTCGTCAGTTTTGAAAGTAATACATTGTTAAACAAAATCAAACGGGACTTATAATTGTACAAGATAACGGCCATGTTCGTAAACTTAGAGCGTCGCCCTAGCGATGCAAATGGGAATATGTTGAATTAAAAATGTCTGACTGACAAATTGCGAAAACATGTTATGTCAAAAGTATGACTGACCGATCCACATCCCTACGCGCCAAACAGAAACAACACAGATTCTGTCTATGAAAGAGAAAGCGGGGTTTAATGTAAAA
The DNA here is from genome assembly GCA_037043455.1 of Cyrtodaria siliqua. Taxonomy (NCBI): domain Eukaryota; kingdom Metazoa; phylum Mollusca; class Bivalvia; order Adapedonta; family Hiatellidae; genus Cyrtodaria; species Cyrtodaria siliqua. The sequence continues at coordinate 19,026 of JAWPHD010009182.1, forward strand.
TCGACTAGCCACTATATTTGGAGCTTTACAATTGTAGAACGATCAGCAAACAATGATTTCTGAGGTTATGTTAATGAAGCACTTTCCGGTCGGTTAGCTAGGGCAGGACAGCATCGGAACTATAGTCCGAGGGTCCCGAAATATATCCCGGTCCGGGCGGGTACTTGGGTAGAACCACCGACGTTCCGCAAGCCAGCTGGATAGCTTCCCCACATAAACATGGGATCGAACCCACAGCGGTGGGGCGCAAGTGATTTCAAGTCAGAAACTTTAACCACTCGGCAACGGACGCCCCGTACACGAACAAAGACTTCCGAGAATATAAGTCTCCTTTTTTTTCAGAATTATACGTTATTTCTGTATTAAATTGATAAAAAAAAAAAAACTAAATAAGTCATAAGCCACCAAAATCAATTAAAATGAACATATAAAATACAAGACCCGAAGACAGTATTTCCTAACTATCGTTACGCGTGTGGGGTAAGCTAGATTTTTCAAACTTGGCAGCAAAACATCGCAATGCATTGCACCGTGAGCGTAATTTGTAGATATCGTTGCGGCGGATCACATTTTTTTTACCATTTCACGTTTTAAATTGGTCCTTTCTTAAGCACTTTTTTTAACAAATGTATCCCCAAAGTCTGATGTACCCGCTTTAATCTGCCATTTCCTAAACATGCATGTTTAGCATTCCGATACAAACGAGATAATGATTGTCATAGAACATCAAAGGAAAGAAGACTTTGTGAGCTCATCTTTCTTATTGGATTGGTTAAGCCGCCTTATCTTGTGTTTTGAGTACTATTGCTATAGGTGGTCAGTGATTTAAGTTGAGTAACACTTTATTGCGAATTAAAGTTTACCTTTTGTTCGATATCGGTGGAAATCTTTTAAGTCTATGTCTTATGTGATTATGACGATATGCTTGTTTGCATGTATTACACCGGTATAACATTTGTTTGTTTGTTTTTTGGTGTTTAACGTCATTTTCAGCACATTACAATAAGGTCGATTTTTAATGTTGGAGGCAGACCACCCACTTATTCCTTGGTAGAACCAGCACTGTATAACTCCCGCCATCCGTAAGAATCGACACCCAGTACTGTATAACTCCCGCCATCTGTAAGAATCGACACCAAGTACTGTATAACTCCCGCCATCCGTAAAAGTCGACACCCAGTACTGTATACCTCCCGCCATCCGCAGTACTGTATATCTCCCGCCATCCGTAAAAATCGACACTTTCTCACTTACAAGTCGAGCTCCCAGCGGGATTCGAACTCGCAGCGGTGAGAGGAGAGAAGAAATCAAAAGCAGCGTCTTTAACCTCTCGACCACGGAGGATAGAACCTGGGTTGTTTAAGATAACAAATGCAAGCTACAATGCTGCATTTTTATATTAAATTGTTTATTTCCGTTTAAAATAAAAATGCATACATAATTTATATGCATTTATTATGTCATAAAACATTAATTGTAAACACAATTCTGAATTTGTTTTATCCAACAATAATTTCAATATTAAACAGGCACTCATGCAAAACTCTATACGGCGCCTAGTTCGAATGCCTGCGTGGGGCTTGACACAGCTTACAATAAATAATGTATCTTTTGAAGAATGTAATAATGTTGCGACTTTCAAGACACAAACACATATTAAGAGAGTGAAGTCTAGTCACTGACCAAAGGTCATCTGATTATATTTCTCAACCCTTATCAAATGGCGTGCCGCCTAATAACATGTCTTTGTGTATTTTAAAACAAACATTTAACGTTTGAAGTATGTGCAGTCATGCTTCTTAATTAATATCTCGAAAAGGAATTAATTATGTTTTGAAAGAGAATCTCTTAAAGCTGGACACAAAAATAGTAAAAATAAATAAACAATAACAATAAAATGCATAGCTATTCATTGAGCAAAGAAAGTCGTACTGCCAGAATAAATCAAAACTTTTCCTAATGGCGAACATACCTAATGGCATCATAAACAATTTGTCGTCTGCTAATAAAAGTGTAATCATTTGAAGAGGCTCTTCATCGTTGACACGTATACGATAAGCGATTTTCAAGTTTAAGAAGAGTCGTATAATATATACGTAATGACTCCGACATGAGCAAAGTACTACAGGTTCGAGTGACATGGCGTTTGGGCGTTTACCGGATTTACAGCATACGACGGTACTACGGTGACTGATTTCTGACACCTTTTCATTTCATTGACAGTTTCATCTTCCGGCTGAAAGAACGAAAACACGTATAGTTGAAACATATATTTACGTGGTTTTGGGGTCTAAAACACAATTCGGAGCATTCGTCGCCACGAAACCTTTCGTCATTTCGTGTCTTCGGCTAAATCACGCAGCTACATGTTTCGAGTTTTCATGTGTAACCGGGTACAGGTAAATGGTAAATAATCTATTCCTAACCTATGTCCTCGATAGCTCAGTTGGTAGAGCACTGGTACGGTAAATCAGAGATCCTGGGTTTCGAGTCCCGGTGGAGGCATGCTATTTTCACCACCTGTTTTTACGTTATTTCGTTCTTTCACCCCGAAAGAACGAACATGGCAGATATCAGCCTTTCATAGTATAAGTACAAACACTTCCTGATGAATACAACAGAACAGAACTCATATGTCATTTTCATTTGCCAGAGTATCACGAGGGTATCCTTTGTAACTGGGGACATGTGTTACACTGAGTTACGATAATGCTATTTGCTATACACATCACAGTAGGGTTGACACGTTAGAACACAGAACAATGGTATATTACCCGATACATAAGAACAGACTGACATGCAGTTCCGTATGTTACCCACAATCACGTGCAGTTATATTAATAAGAATTATATTTGTTTAACGGTTACCTAAACCATCATATAGTTATTAAGAGACGCACCCATTGATAAAAATGCGTATACAGAGAAATTCGGAATCACCTTTTTTGTTTAAATTCGAACTAACAACTGGCTTACTAACGACTATACCACCTTGCTCCCAGTCTCACATCTCAGAGTTACAACGGCTCCCGCCCCCATCCCCTTCCCCCGCACCAGTCGTGGTTTACAAAGCATTCATTTGTGATACTCTGCCAAGCGAGAATGCATGTCACCTGCTTAAAACATCTCTATATCCATGTATTGCGGTTACGTGAAGTTGCGTATATCATAATCTGCAAAGTGTTAGCATGGTTTACACTTTTTCCTCAAAAATATCTCCACAAATATGCAAACGAACTTAAGTGGCAACATATAATTTCACATAATTATAAACGTATGTATATACATATTTATCATCTCAAGGTTGGGTTTTGATATTGATTATTGTGACCGATTTAAGCGCCACTAAATTATCTGTCATCTCATGAACATCCACAGCGAAATATCAAGCATTCCTGTGGTCATTTTGTTCCAGACTCGAATTAACCTTATCTAAATTAAGCATAATTGCAGCATTATCGTTATTATACAATTGTTGGAGGTATTGCACTCGTATTTTGACATCCACTTAAGGCAGACACGTCGCCATTTTGTCTTTACCGCTACGACCAACGGCCGCTCTTGACTGCGCATGCTTATCGTGTCGGTTATAACATCGATGCTTTATCGTGTCGCTTATAACATCGATGCTGAAGAGGTCCTCAGAATTGCGTAATGATTGATATGTAATGAGTAAATAATTGACTTTAACACCTCCGTTATTATTACGATATTTAGATATCTTCGAGTACAATTGTAAAGTCAATAAAGTAATGAACGATTCTGTAAATAAACCTGTCACACTTCAGGAAATGACGTAAGCGTTAGGTATGAATCTTGGGACTGTTGAAATAGCTAAGAATGTTTACTAAGCCTGCTTTATCACATGGCGTGGTTGTTAATGTTGTTTAAAACTAAACCTCGTTAGAATACTGGTTACTTTGTCACAAAACCAAACATGCCTGCTGTTAAACATAGCAAGGAGATGGGGTTGGGAGGAGAGGGGTGGAGGTGGGGACAAATGTTAACATGGTTTTGACCCATTACAATTGCATACCCGTTTGAATTTTATATCTAAAACTGTCAAAAGCATTATAAGCTGCATTTCAAAATATTATAACATGCCCAGATATCAGTATAACAGCCAATAAACTAACAACATATTGCACTAAAAAAGTTTTAAAGAGAACTGCTTTCGAAATATACAATATTTAGCCAGAAAATTACGAAAACGATAATACATTATAACAAATCATTTCCGTAGTCCGTTGTTATCGAATTGTAGTACCGTCCACACGTGACAGGCATAAAAGATGCCAAGAATTATAAATCTCAGCGCCATCTATATTAGTCAGCGGTAAGTTGTTGCGCCATAAAGCAAAGTTATCTATCTCCAAATGTGAGATGAAACGCACCGCCCTGATTGGGCACTTGAATAGCACAGGTGTGAACAGAACGTGTTTAGTAATTTATTACGCTATCTATTAAAGTCTGACTGCTTATTAAAACGAGTAAAATTGAATTGAATTGAATTGTTTAACGGCTCAACATACTGTAGGTTATCAGGGGCTTACCTTGAGTGTTTTGTGGTATACGCACAGGGGAGGGTGTGGGAGGGTGATGCCTCCCTCCGGCTTGAACCCTAAATAAGTAGTTTTGAGTGAACTGAATTGAACCCACGGGCATATCGCACGGGCATGACGTATAGGAGTATCCCCAGGTACACTCCAGGTCATTATTCCGACACAAAACTCGGAATTATACCCACGGGCATAACGTATAGGAGTACCCCCAGGTACGCCCCAGGTCATTATTCCGACACAAATTTCGGAATTATACCCACGGGCATAACGTATAGGAGTATCCCCAGGTACGCCCATGGTAATTATTCCGACACAAAATTCGGAATTATACCCACGGGCATAACGTATAGGAGTATCCCCAGGTACGCCCCTGGTCATTATTCCGACACAAAACTCGGAATTATACCCACGGACATAACGTATAGGAGTATCCCCAGGTACGCCCCTGGTAATTATTCCGACACAAAACTCGGAATTATACCCACGGGCATAACGTATAGGAGTATCCCCAGGTACGCCCCTGGTCATTATTCCGACACAAAACTCGGAATTATACCCACGGGCATAACGTATAGGAGTATCCCCAGGTACGCCCCTGGTCATTATTCCGACACAAAACTCGGAATTATACCCACGGGCTTAACGTATACGAGTATCCCCAGGTACGTCCCTGGTTATTAAGAGCTGTCGCAGAAAGATGAGAAGGTAAAACTGAAAAAAAAATAACAGAGCTGATAGCAGTCTTTAAATTTACAGATTACGCAATCGAATCAATAGTAAACAAATCGTACTTAGCAAAATACACGAACACTCCAACGAAGTAATGCACGTTTGACCCGCGTTTCAATAGTGAAAGTAGACTGGGTATGAATGAGTGAGCAAATGTTGACATTTGTCTCAGTGTTTGTAAACTTGCTGAACATATTTTCTTATAAGTAATTAACCATCCCTTGTTCATGCTGAGTTTTAATAGCAGACATGTTTGTCTTCACGAAGCAGTAAGTTCCCCAGTATCCATATCAGGGTTGTGTTTTTTACATAGGTTTTTAAACATGGTCAGATAACAATGGAAGACAATTTGGAGAAATCGTTAGTGTATTTAAGCCATAGCATATAGGCCAACAAACATAAGGCGATAGCATATAAGGAATTGAAATGAATTGAAGAACTGAAATATGAATTGAACTGAATTGAAATGAACTGAAATGAATTGAAATGATTATTATTTAACGGGATATCAATACCTTATAGGTTACTAGTATTTAGAGCCGCATCAAGAAAGATGAGAGACGGGAGATAAACTCCGATAATCGCTACCTCCCGTTTTATACCATGCTACGGACGAGTCTAAGGGGCAGTGTCTTGCCCAAGAACACACCGACGAAGCAGTCAGTGGCGCTGGCGAGGCTTGAACGCCAAAATAATCAAATAAGGAAAAGTGATTTCAAACCAACGCACAAGAGAAATCGGGTGAACTACGAATATGTCGGTATTATATTATGGCGGTATTATATTATGGCGGTATTATATTACACTAACACAGGATACAACGTGTGTATCATCTACCTTAAGGGTTAAACTAACTACAATCTGGCTTTAAAGGGAAACACGGCAATCTTTATGTATTTAAAATGGGTGTCTCCGTTTATATATCCAGTATCATTTTTACTTTTACCCTGTTACATTTAAATAAATCAAATTTTAAGACGTATTTACTATTTCGTCTTATTATACTATAAGTTTTGATATATTATTGGTGCAATAATATCAAAAATTAATAATATGCAAAAACAAATGGCTTAATACAATTCTTATAATTAACATTAATGATTTAGCAAATGCAATTTATGCAGGAAAACTAACGGGACGCCGCTAGTTTTTAAAAAATCAAGATTGCCATGTGTCCCTTTAAAGGGAATGAAACGACACTTCTTAATTATTGAGGGTTCCGAAAAACCGGAATAAGGGCGAAATCATTATTTAAAATCGTATGATAAACATAGAAGATATTTTAAGCTTACATTTGAAGGTTCTGTTGAAACGTATATGGAAGCCGCCATTTTGAGAGTTATGACATCACAGTTCTAAATGACCATATATGTAATATGAAATAGGTTAAACCTATATGGCGAGCACAGTTCATCTTTGATTGTGCCGCTGCGTATGTATGTGCAAGTCTAGCTGCGAGAATCGTAGCTCTTATGGCGTGTACCTATATCATGGTAGGTACATACCACCATAAGAGCCATGATTCTCACGTCTAGTGCAAGTCTACCTGTACGTGTCTTATGAATCGTGACATCCCACCCCAACAAATTTCAATTTGTGTGTGTGTGTGTGTGTATTTCTAAGGATTATAATCCGTCCGCCTATGACAGTCGTCGTGCCCGACGATTATAGGCACACTTGAGTCTGGACTTTTATCTGTGTGTTTGTGTGTGATGTGATGATATGTCTACTTGAAGCAGCGAACTCAATGGTTTCTTTATAGTGCTGCCACACTGGAATACCACACCGTAGTAGACATGATACCCCAGTCACATTATTCTGACACTGGTCAATCAGTCGTAGCACTACCCATTATTTGCTCGTCAGGCAAGGGTTCCATTTTTAAAGTATCTGGGGACTCAACCCACGACCTCCCGAATGCAAGGCAGACCCTCTAACCAGTACACCACAATGCTTCGGTCAAATTTCAATTTGTTCCCAGACAGGACAGATATGGCATGGAATGAACTTCGAACGGCTATCTAGTCATGATCCAGTCTGGATCGACATTGGCTGAATCACCAACCGTCATAAAAGCTGCTACTACATCAGTGTATGTAAGCTATATATACATAAACCGTGATGCACGCGTATACTTTTTTGCCGAACAACATGTAATTACGCTTTCAACGTTATGTCATTACGAAAAATGTATATATATGATTGAAGCTTTTTTTTTATTTGAATATACGTCTAATATACGTCTTGTTTTCAACGTGTGTTAAATTGATTCATACGTATTGTCTAATCATTATGATGATGTATGTTTGAGAAAAGTACAATGATTTTAAAACATAGGAATTTGTTGTTTCCTACTTGACATTTAATAAATGGTGGTCCATTTTCAGAATATTAGTTCAATATTTAGTTGAGTATGTCTGGGGGTGGAGGACACCGGGTCCATCGTTTTCAATCAATATATTCTGAAAATGCACCAAATTCATCAAATGCTATGTAGAAAAGACGTTGGTTTGTTTCACTGTTCTTGACGTTTAGCACTAGCTGTGCTCAAGATACTTATTAGTTTCTACATCTATATTTTAAGAAACTGAGTGTCCTATTTTACCCTAATGTTTCTGTCGGTGGTAGAAAAACAAAAATAGTAAAATGATAGGACAGAGAAAAGCATAGATCGATTGAAGCAGAAGACAGGTAAAGTTTCCAAACCGTGTTTTCATCACCTTAAAATTTAAACTACTCCGTAGCATCAGACCAAACCGGATGACCGGTTACAGGTACACTGGCATAGGAACATTTCATTTATATGGGGGTCCAGTGGAAACCTCAAACTTTGTTAAAAGTAACAAAAAAAAAGTGAAGCACCAATAGTGGCGCGAAAGCCGGATTGCGAATTTAACATATTAAGTGAAAAATCTGTGTGAAAAGTGGGGTAGTCCAGGTAAAATACATGACATAGTTTGGGTTATTTTCATATAACATTTGTAATGATGTTGAACAAGTGTCAAGTTTCAAAGCTTTTCGACAATACATTTTTGAGAAATGAGGAAAAAACAAAAACTTTAACGAAAACTTCAAAACTCGTAGACGGACGGACGGATAGACGGACAGACATATGGAAATCGCCGAACTGCAAGCCTGGATTTGCTACGCAATCCAGCCAAAAATAAAAAATACAAATTCTGTACATTATGGTGGAGTCTAAACCCGACAAATTTGCTATTATTTCGGGCGTTTGTTTAAGCTAAAGGGTTTTCAGCTATGTGAGTGAGTAATTTTAACAAAATGTAAATACATTATAATTATATAATTGGAACTGGCAATTTTAGTGGTAAATAAAAAATTCCTATCTATCTGTCTACATCCTGCATTAGCCTGCCGTGTTGCTGGGACAGCAAAAAAAAAAAAAATATCAATTATAACTTCAGTAGTTTCAGAATGTCTTAATTTCGGTTTGCCCAACTCATTAAAACCATTTTTGGATAAAAGGTCGAAGCGCCCCAAAATATGCAACATAGGGTAAAAATACCTTTTGAACTTCCCCTACCCAAACACGCCAGTCAGATTATTGGGATCTCGGGAAGGAGGCTGTTCCTACCCCTGTCAGTGTGAGTAACATCTTGGGCCTAACCATCGTTTAGTCACTCTAGACCTGGTGTTGTTCTAAATACTAGTAGTTATATTTTTTCATAATGGACTATAATGTTACTGTGCGATAAAAAAAGATGCGATGACAGAGTGGTTAGCTTACTTGCCTCTGGATATAGAAGTCTGGGGTTCGACTCCCGGAGGTTCACGTCTCGAGAATTGATAACGCACTCCCTTAGATCTAGAACTATTCGTGTACGATAGTTAAAGTTACTGTGAAAGTATGTCATTCTTCCCTACTGATGTAAAGCCGTTGGTCTCCTGTGCAGGGAGAGACATACCATATTCAGGTTAAAAATCTCGCTGAACTTCTGTGGTTATCATAAAAAAGCCTGCAGGTAAACTCATCCACAGAAACGAAACTGTGATAATCATAAGTATGTGTATAATACGTCAATAGTATTGAAAGAAAGAACGAAAGAAAAAAGAAACAAAGAAAGATGGATCGGTAATAAGCACCTTGCTCACTAATTGTTTACTAACAGACCATACGTCATAATGTGACGACATACGATGATGACGTAAATCAATGACGTCTTGTCATTGAATTATAATTTCCGTAACATTTCCGGAAATTGCCAGATTGTTCGGGTTTGACACGAATGAACACGGAATAACCTCGTCGATTTCCGTCAATGGCTTACAATCAATCGGAACTGCCTCGTCGGATTCCGTCACTCGGGATTCCGACTCGGAGAGTACTCGACGCCATTTTGAACTATTTTCAAGAAACGACAACTCTGCAGTAGCGACCTCTTCAATTATAAGATAAACAAAATGGCGACTGCTGTCAAGTTCCGAACAAGCGGTACATATTTATTTGTTTTATCAGGAAGTATTCATAGAGATTCCAAATATAATAATGTATTCATACTAAGGTAAACAATATGGTGATTCCCGTTAAACGTGGGCGCTTCTTAATTTATAAGAGTTTCACCTCTTCTAAGTTCTTCATCTAAAACTAAATAAAGTGGGAGCACATGCCATGGCCCATGGGCATCATGATCATGGTATCAATGATCTGATCATACGCCCCACCAATATATACAGGGCAGGGTAGAGCAGGGGTGTCATTACCTTTATAAGTAAGCGGCACCCAGAGCAGAATAGCCGGGTATTTTTATTGATACTTGTATAAAATACTAGTAAAAGTATTCATAGTAGCCAGGTAGACCTGTCAAAGTAGCAGGGAGAAATCCCCACCTCTTAATGACACCCCTGGTAGAGTCGACATTTGAGGAGTGGAGACTTGCTTAATAGGCACGGGGATATGGGAAAAAGAAACGCGCAATAAAGGGAACACTGCCTGGAACAACAAGGAACACCACCAGGAACACCCCCACCAGTAATAAATGGAACCCAGATAGTTAGAATATGTCTGTGAAAATTCCTTAAACAGGTCTTAACGTTATATTGATATATTTAAATACATAGATTATAAACTGAAAATAAAAAAGTAGAAGTTATTTCTACATGTGGACTAACCTAGAAAGTGACAGTGAAGTTATTAATAATATGTGTGGATTAACACTGAAAGTCAGTGACGGTGAAATCATTTGTACAGACGGAATTACGCTGAAAGAGACAGTGACATGGTTTATCACTGCGACTTGATACTAAAAGGGATGTTGAGATTGTTTATTTAGTGGGATTTACACAAAAGTGACTAAAATTATTTATACGTATGGATTTATCCGGAAATTGACAGTGAAGATTTTAAACATGCGGATTTGCGCTGAAAGCGACAGTGACGTTGTTATGTTGATTTACACTGAAGGATCAGCAACGTCATTTAAATATATGTGGATTTTTTTATATATTTTGGGAACATAACCCATACCGTCGCAAGCGTGTTTTTTTTAAAATTGAGAAAAAATGCAGTAAAACATTCATTTCATAATTCTATCTAGTAACTAATGTCAACCCATGCATTTAAAAGCGTTTTTATATTTTTCTTTTTCATTTTTTTCTTTCTATTGACTATTTTTTTCTAAAATTGTTAAGTGACTATATATGCAAATTTATCCTGAAATTAACAGAAAAGTCCCTGAATTGACCTGAAATTAACACTGAAGTTACTATATATGCAAATTTTTACCCTGAAATTAACACTGAAGTTACTTTATATGCAAATTTTTACCCTGAAATTAACACTGAAGTTAATATATATATATGCGGCGAATTTACTCTGGAAATATTAAACAGTGAAGTTCTTATATGCAAATTCAACCTGAAATTAACAGTGAAGTTATTATATGTGGATTTACACTGGAAGAGACGGTGACATCAGTAATGATTTATATGTTGATTTACGCTGAAAGAAACAGTGATGTCATTTATAAATGTGGATTTACGCTGGAAGAGACGGTGACGTCATTTATTAAGTGGATTTACGCTGAAAGAGACGGTGAGTCGGTGACATCATTTATATACATGGATTTACGCTGAAAGAGACCGTGATGGTTTATATATACTATATGCACCAAATTAATTCTGTTTAAATTGTACAAAACAAATGAACGGACAGTCACTTATTTTTTTAATGCTGCCTACAGATACATTGTATGATACGTATCTAGTAGAAGGTTGTAAGCCCTTGATAAAGCAGAGGAAATTATTTTAGTATTTATAGCAACAGGTTACACATTTTATATAACCATACCTAGAAGTTACTGGGCCCAAAAAAAATTAAGAAAGGTTACATCTGAATTGGGGAGCAGTGCCCTAAATGTTTAATGTGCTGAGAAGGTTGATTCGATTTACTGCATCCGTGGCTTGGATGGTTTGAAATCTCGACTCTCTCACTGCGAGTTGGAATAAATAAGAAAGCGTGTCCTTTCAGATGGGCAGAAGGTATACATTACTATTTCTACCCAGGAAAAAGTGGTGTGCCCCCACCATGGATGATATCGATCATCATATATGGCCTAACATGTGCTAAAAATGACGTAAATGATTTACTGAACCACCAGGTTCATGTTGATGACCCTCATCTTACGAATGTTGCCAGCTATCTGTCAGATGACTCCCATCAGCCAACTCACATCTAAATAATTTCATGCTTAAATGTTATATTAATTGCATATATAAAATTATGTATTTATTAGGCACATATTTATATTTGCTTTATATTATAAGCACAACAAAATTAATAGGCGTCAGGGTTGTCATTAGTAGCCAATTGCCGATCAAAATTATCGGTTAAAATGGTGTTATCATCAGTTAGTTTTGCCTTAACTTGTTTTTGCAATATGTGACACTGACTTAGTTGATCCCTCATCAAATTGTTTGGAATTCAAATGAATCCCTGTTGCCAGCCTGCCAGGGCTTAATCTAGTTTAACTACTTTGCTGTGAAATTAGAAACTTCAGTTTAATTTTTTAGTTCATTTGCTCTTAGTACAAACATGTACCACTTCTATGGTGTAATCGGTAAACATGTCTATCCTTTTAGGGTAGAAGACCCAGGTTCAAATCCTGGTGGGAGTAACAATTTGTTTGGAAAAAGAGCTGGATTAATCATTTTTTTAAGTATTTCTAAATTTGAATTTAATTCAATGTAATCAAATTCAATTTAAACAATCGAATATCATAAGTTACAGCATGTCTGGAAACGACCACGAGGGAAAGAAGCTATTACAAGACAATGGCCCATTTAGCAATAAAATCTTTCATGAGGCCCTCTTTTCTTCTTTGAAAGCCGTTTCCCTCTTTTGGTTTTGCAATAATGAGCCTCTTATAAAATATTTTACCTAATATTGTAATGCATTGAATGCTCTTAGAAGACAGTGGCCCAGTTAGTAAAATTATCTTCCCTGAGGTCCTCTTTTCAATTCATCATCTTAAAGGCCCTATTATATTACCCTTTGGTCTTAAAATGAAAAACAATGTTATTTTACTATAATAATAGGTCTTTTTTTAAGTATGTTTACCATATATTTACAAAAATCTTCCCTGAGGCCCTCTTTTGTCCATATTCTTTTCTTTTTGCTATGACCTTTGCCCTTTAAAGCTTGGTAGCCAAACAGAGACTAAGGAGTGGTCGTTTTAGCGCAGCATGAAACCTAACATGTGATGTCGACCAGTTTTCAAGATGTTTACACATCCATAAACTCTTCTAACTACATTCTTTTCTTTCAAGACTGTTATTACATTTATTAAAAAATTTATCTCATTTTAACCGGGTGTGTCTTTAATTGAAATGTTGAAAATAATAGCTCCGTCGTTTCACAAGGCGTTTCAGAGAGCTGAGATCAATGCCAAGAATGGAAGTTTATAACAATTATGTAAATATATATCCATTTTTAGATATCATACAGTAGCTTTTTTCACGTTTAATCTTCATTTTTGTGATCTTTATTTTTTCATATTGACTACTGTCCGCATTTAGGCAAAATAAAAAAAAAGTTAAAAAATAAAAAGAAAAAAAAGAGACAAAATGTGAAATATGGTATTCAAAATGCAAAGTCTTATTATGAAGGACTAGTGCTAGGTTATGGGGGAAAAAAAACAATAATACATGTATGAATTGAATTGAAACGAATGTTGTTTAACGGCTCATCAACACAGTATAGGTTATTTAGAGCTGCCCCAGAGAGAGGGGAAGGATACATAGGAATCCGGGAACCGTGCCCTACTCTTATTATCAAATAGATTCCTATGGTTCTTTAACGTGCTCGGAGGATAGACCGATACACGGTACTGCCCGGTTTACGTCCCCATCCGACAGACGAGGCTAAGGGAAAGTGTCTTGGATTGAACCCAGGGCCTCCGGTTACAAATCCGCCGTGCTACCGACTGCGCCATGCCAGCCCTAAAGAATATTTTTTGTTTCAAAACGGTTTAACCCAGTGTAAAACCCACATTGTCAATACATACAGACTTACTTTACACAGATAAGTTTAATGTTATAGTATCAAAAATAAACATTGTTTCATGCTACACTGATTTTTTCTCATATTTTGTTTTTGGAAAGAGAAAAAAACAATAACACATACTGTGTAATAAATCTGTATATAAATCCATTATCAAAGGACAATGTTTTAGGATAGTTTTAAAGGATTAATATACATAACTTCCAAAATTATTATTTTTTCTATAAAAAACAACATGACGGTTGATTAAGGAAGATCACGATATAAGCAAGGGTATGTTATTTCTAATTAGTAAGCTAAGCTTTGCATGTCCCAGAATGAAAACATTAAGTTTATTTGCTACAGTTTGATACTGGAAAAATCAACTAAGGAAATGATCTCTATACTCCAGTTCCACAGATATCAAGGTATTGACTCCACATGGTTTCAAACTTATTCATTTTTAAGTTTTTATATGCGATTAGTTTCTCAACTTTGTACAAAGATATTATATACGTTTTAAAAAGGTTAAGCTGTGGAATTTGAAGTTGCATCTTGTTTCGATAAATGTATAGTTTTGCTTGCATGATGATTTTGCTCAAAACAGTATTAAATTTACTATTTCCAAATAAAAATATCTGTTTCTGTTAAAGTTACGAATGCTGTATTGCATTTTTCTGTAAGACAAGTTTGAAGTTTTGACCAGAATTCTTTTACTGTCCCACAGTTCCAAAACAGATGTTGGATAGTTTCAGGTGTATTTTTGCAAAAGCTGCACATATCGTTATTAATAATATTCATTTTAGATAAAAGGTAATTTGTTCCAAGTATCCTATGGTTGATTCTAAATTGAACCAAGGTAACTTAGGATCTTTTGTTAATTTATAAGGTAAGGCATATAATCTTTCAAATTCAAAGTTTGGAACACTAACTACTTCATTTTTCCATTTACTTAATGTTTTGGGATATTATTTCTAATCATGATGTCATATATGTTTCGACAGCCTTTCTCATTTTGTAGAATTAAGGATAGGATTAGTGGACGAATAGGGTTTGGCTGTTACAGGCTAGATGCACAATATTCAGGTTTGCCAAATAATTCCTGACAGCAGTTATAATACCTTCATATTCAAGAAAATTGGACTGTTTATTATAGTGTTCATTCAATTCTATGTATGAATAAAGATTTCCATTTTTGTCTAAAATGTCATTGATAAAAGTTATTCCTCCTGTAAACCATCTTTTGTAAAACATACTAGAGCCTCCGATTGAAATTTAAACATTTTAAAAATGTTTGATGCTTCTAGAAGCCCTTATAAAATAAATACATTTGATGTAATCATTGATCACATAGTAATAGTGTTAAATAAACTATTTTCATATTGTTTATATTAAGTATATGATATCTGGAATGTTTTCACTAGATGATATATGTATAAGATCTATATCTTGCAATAAACTAACCCTCATGTCAAAGGTGTACCCTAATGTCTGTGGATTGGACAAAAAATATATACTTGCAGACCATATAAGCATAATTTAACAATTCATCAAGTACCATGGACGTCAGTATGGACTTCATGAGTCATATCTTTCTTTGTTTAGAGTTTTATTAATTGATTTACTGATACAATATCAAGTTCATATATGTATGCAGCTGACATATCTCTCTCGACTGACAAAACGGTAAACAATCACTCCCATAATATGATATAATCATAATTACAATGTCTCTTCCTCCTTTCCCTTCAATTCAACCGTAATATTAAACTAAATATTTGGAAAACTCAACAAATGCTTCCAAACTATCAGTCATTATATCGAACGAACTGTTTGGGACCGAACGAACTGTTTGGGGCCGAAACGTCTTCATTTCAACTACACATATTTTGTGGATTTATTTTGTTAAAAAGTATAATTTATCGGTCATAGCAATAAAATATCAAGAAATTTATAAAAATCACTCACAAATCTGCAATATTTTCATCAATACAACATTATATAAAAGAGCACTATTTTGCGGAGAGCTACAATCGAAAACCGAACCAAATTCATCATTTTGCTTCCAAAAACCATTGAGCGGCACCCAGTACTCTCCGAGCCACTATTCCCGAGTACGGAAATTGGCGAAGAGTTCCGATTGGGCTTACAATAGTAGACGACCGAATACGGAAATATGCGAAGAATTCCGATTGCATTCATGGCTTTACGGGAAAATAAACAAATGAAAGATAGTTTTTAACCAAATCATTTGTTTATCCTAATCGGTTAGCAAGACATATACATTTCTGCGACACGAAATATACTTTTATTAAATTGTGAAATGTGTTGACGAATTTTCGCCAATGAACAACGCGCAAGGTAACACTTTGGGCTATGCTTCCGGTTAATGGCCGTTTTGGCGACATTGGTAAAAATGCAATTTCATTGTCATTTTTGGAAGGGTTCGAGAAAGGTTTTTAATGTTTTTTTCACCTCATTCTGCTTGGAAACCACCATTCTTAATGATTTCTACGAATGCTTATCTTGTTAATTTCGTAACGAAATATGCTACTTTACGGTTGAAGTCGCCCATAAACTGCCGTAAATGACCCAAGACTTTTCAAAAGGATGGATGGGTATGTTTACTTTTCGCCTGCATGATACCATAGGAGCTCGCTTGCGCTCGCGTCGCTTCGCGACGCGAGCTGTGCTCGCTAATATTTATAAATATGAACATTTACTGATTTATAGGGAATTGTATGGAAAATATGTATTCTTAATGGCAATAATGCTTTATATGACCAGTAAAGGATTTTGCATTTCATGTGTTGTGATTGCCTTTGCTTTAAATGATGTTTATCCATATATACCTAATTTAGTACTATGACGTCTTATTGCACCTCCCACAAAATCCTAGGAATTTAATTAGATTAAAGCGGTCACATGGTGACCCTCTGTTATTCTATAGTGGGTCAGTAGATTTCATAGAGGGTCACTAAAACAATATGGACTACAATTCCGATTCAAAGTTTAAATCATTTGCAAATAGTTATTTAAGGTGTTAGTAACAACATAATAAGTAAATTTAATAATGTTTTTAAACTGTAATGGTCGTGACGTCAAATTGCGCGAACGTCTCGATGACGTTGACGTTCCATTAAAATGGGTTACATATCGGCCTTTGCCTTAAAAAAGGTGCTGTATGCAATATATCAGTCACTGGGTTTTGTTACTGACCCACTACATAAATATGTCAGCCAGATATATGTGGTGGACTCGGCTATCGTCTCGACCCCTATAAATCTTACTGACCCCACATATTTCTGTAGGGGGTCAGTATCACCTCGCCCACTATATTAGAATACCGTTTATATGTATCATCCGATTTTGATAATTATTTCACCTTTCTCCAAGATTGTTCAGAACTCCCAATAAGAGCGCCCATTTAGATTTTCTACACAACTTGCATGTAATCAGTAATTGCAATTATAAGAATATTTCAAATGAAATTGTTTTTTCATATCACTAACATTCGATGATATTGCACCAACAATATATTTAAATCCATTGTAGAATAACGAAGACATATATAAACATTGTTTTATTTAATTATATGCAACGGCAAGCATGGCAAACTTGAATTGACGTGTATCCTTACCAGGAAAAGCAGTTTATAGACAAGGGGAATTTTGTGGGGAAATATAATCGTACTATCTTATCACAATATCCTTATACGGCGTTTATTGTTTTCAGATAAAGGTAAAACGTGATGTGGTTATATAAAAAAACGTTTTGACATCCTTAAAGAGACACACGGTAATTTGGGTTTTGTTTAAAACTCGTGGCCTATCGTAGTCTCGGTCAGCCAGACCGTATCATGCATATGTCTTACTTGCAGATATCGGTCAGGGCAGCTTAGGCCAATAAAGCGCCCTCTAGCAATTAGCTCAATTTATTCGCGCGTTTTTTTCACGCACATAAAGTCGACGTTTGCGTGACGCCATGTTGTAAATAAATGTACAACGTCAATTGTAGATCTATGCATCAGTCAAACTTGCTGCTTCTCATAAGTTAAAAATAAGAAAGTATTATTAAATTAACTTAATTGATGTTTTTTGAAAGTCTCGTTGAATATCTAAAAATCTCGCCAAAATTGCCCAAAACGTTGGGGCGATTTCAAACGTCCTATTTCCCCCGGCTCTGATTTTGGATCGTGCAGCATAGCGTAACGAAGAAACCAGAAGCGGGTCGGGTGACCGAGGCTAGATCCGTGTACAGCATAGCTTAACGAAGAAATCAAAAGCGGGCCGGGTGACCGAGGCTAGATCCGTGTAGCATAGCGTAACGAAGAAATCAGAAACGGAACGGGTGACCGAGGCTAGGCGTAGGTAGTCTCTATCATCCTAGCCTCGGTCACCCGACCCGCTTCTGATTTCTTCGTTACGCTATTCTTCACGGATCCAGAACCAGGGCCTGTGGAAAATAGGACGTTTAAAATCGCCCTCTCGTTTTGGGCGATTTTGGAGAGATTTTGAGAGATTCAATGAGATTTTCAAAATGCATATTTTTAAGTTATTTAATAATAATTTCTTATTGTTAACTTATGAGAAGCAACAAGTGACGTTAAAAAGTTTAACTGATGCATCAACAATTGAAGTTGTACGTTTATTTACAACATGACGTCACGCAAATGCGCGTAAAAAAAACGCGCGAATAAATTGTGCTAATCGCTAGTGGGCGCTTTAATTGGCCTACTCTGCCCAGACCGATATCTGCAAGTAGGACATATGCATGATACGGTCTAGCTGGCCAAGACTACTATCATCCAGACACACTCAAGCTGACTGCGAGCGCTAGCGAGCGTCTGGACTCACTGTTCTTTAAACATGTTGACCGATAGACGGCGCCAACCGTCAAAACTGACTGCGACGTGACGTCATTTAGATTGCAACATCAAAGTGCACGTTGAATTACGCGCAACATTAGTTCCAATGGGATGTGTGTACGTCCTTATAAAATATACGATAAACTTCGTTTTATTGTAGTTTCTCTAAAGACTTAAAATTTTATTTTTAGCATTAATCGTGATCCGCTGACTATGTTTGGAGTAATTTTATTGCACAACATTGCGCGTAACGTCACGTATTTTTTGACGCCGTCGTGACGTAGGGGGTGATTCCCACGGATTTCCATAAAAAACTGAAGTTGACCAATCAGAGGCCGGTGATTTTTTTTTGTTTGTCCACACCTCGTTTTGATGTCAAAAAGTTTAAAGAAGCTTTACTCCAGACCATCGTTTGGACTTCTTTGAGAGAAGTCTCGCGAGAGGTCTGGATGATCGAGACTACTGTGACGTAGGCAACTGAACGGAACTTGCCTTAAACCATATTCAGGAATCTGATGATGACCATTTTGTAATATTTTCTGATTCTCTTTCATCTCTTCAAGCCCGTGGTAATATGAAACATGATAACCCAGTTGTGCTTTTACAAAAGAACAATTCTCTTATAGCAGATAAATGTTATTATTTTCTGCTGGCTTCCAAGTCATGTAGGAATACGTGTTAATGATAGAGCTGACAGTGCTGCAAAAGCAGCATTAAGCTTACATATATCTAATGCCAAATTACCTTATACTGATTTTAAAAGTTGTATTAACACATATATTCGTAACTCTTGGCAAGCCGCTTGGGATTTGTCAGTTAACAATAAACTCCATTCAATTAAACCATTACTCGGAGAATGGCGTTCTTCTAGTTAACCCATTCGTCAAGAAGAAGTTGTCCTAGCCCTGTGCAGGATAGGGCATACACGCTATGCTCATTCATATTTATTACAAGGTGAGCAACTACCAGAATTTATACCCTGCTTTGCACCGTTAACGGTCAAACACATCTTTTTGGAATATGTAGACGTTGATCCTATGCGTGAAAGGTACTACGATGTTAATACTATGAATGAGTTATTTGATACTATAGATTTTAGTCTCGTTTTAGATTTCCTGAAAGAAATCAGACTATATAAACCATTATAAAACTCAGACTTTATAAATCTTTATACTATGTTCTCATATACTTGTTTATACACCCGTTGACGGGCATTTGTTGATTTACATTTATACATAGTTTATATTTCTGCCATATCCTTTATTTTTATCTTTATATATTTACATTAATTTGTATTTACTACTTAATTTCTTCATCTTTCATCAATTTTGCGCATAATATGACCTATTTTTTGTGTCGACGTGCCGTAAAACACCATGCATTCATTCATTCATTCATTCATTATTCATTCATTCATTCATTCATTCATACATGTTTTAAGATTGCCGTGTGACCCTTTAAGCAGACAATACATGTTCTGAGATCATCAAAAGAAGTACACCAGAATTAGTATTATTCTTAGACTTGTTCAATTGATAAAAATAAACTAAATGAGCCATAAAACATAAAAATAAAGTACGCTGAACATATAAAGGACCCCCACCCCCACTACCCACTACCTCCACCCCCTCCCCCACCACCACCACCGAAAAAGTATTTCCTAACTGTGGTGACGCGCCATGGATAGCTATTTAAAATAAAACGCAATGTATTGCAAAGCGATCGCCGTTGTGTAGATACCGTCTATTTGCTCCGCGTGACAGCTATTTATAACTTGGAGGTTTCTTTATGGACTTTAAAGACTTGCTGTAAATTATAAGGTTTAACTATTGCACTGTATTATAGGAAACTGTTAATGTTCCATCTACATCTATGAACTCTTTCACGCTTTAAATTGGTCATTTTATACTTTATTTTGTTTTTAAACAAATTTGGCCCAACACCTGATGTACTCCCTTTAATCAAGGTGGAGAGAGGATATTTATTTTATGACTTGTGTTTTACTATCTTAAAGTGTTTAATTTTGTGTGGAAATATGAGATTATATTAGCCAAGGTGCAGAGTTGATATTTATTTTATGACGTGGTGTGTTGTGCATATGTTTTGCTACCTTAAATTTTTTTATTTGGTGTGGAAAAAAGGAAGTTCACTGAATTCACGATGTCGTAACGCCTTCAGTCAGCATTGTGTAGATATGATTATGCGATTAAAGACCATTTGGGTGTGGTGAATAACAATAACTAGAACTAGAGATGTAATACACGTATTAGATCTCTACAAGAACATATTTGATAATCTATATTTTAGTACTGTACAGAAACACTATTTACAGTAATTTGTTTTCAGGCATCTCTTAAAAACAGTACATGTTGTCAAATGTTCTCATTTTAATTATATTGAGAAGGGGACCCGTTACTTAATCATTGATGCCACTGATTTTCGTCGGTGTGTTCTTGGTCAAGACACTTACCCTTAGCCCCGTCCATCGGATGGGGACGTAATCCGGGCGGTCCCGTGTATCGGTCTATCCTCCGAGCACGATAAATAACCATGAGAATCTATTCGATAATAAGATTAGAGCAGGTTCCCGGATTCCTATGTATCCTTCCCCTCTCTCTGGGGCGGCTCTAAATAACCTATACTGTGTTGATGAGCCGTTAAACAACATTCAATTCAATTCAAAAAGTTAATTGCAAAACGACAGTAAATCATTCAATAAAATCACTTAAAAACAATAACACAAATCAAAACATGGTCCTTAAATTATGTAACCTTAATCCAACTAAGTGGTATTTCATTCGTTCGTTTACTCTCAATCAACAGCCAATAGTGGTATTAGGTCTCGGTGAGCTACGGTCTTGTGACAACATATCATGTGATCGCAACGTTGACAGATGTCAAAGACACTGGTAGGCATTGGCTACAGGAATGGTATTGCCCTAGTCTCTATCATCCAGACACACTGCATCTGACTGGAGAGAAGTCTCGCGTGAGGTCTTGGTGATCAAGACCAGCTCTGACAGCGATTTTGAAAGAATTCAGATGTATGAGGGGCATTCTGAAAGTTCTGTAACTGGTTGCACTTTAGATAAATAAGTCTTACCTGGTTAAAATGACCGGTCCAAGTCCTCGAAATACTCTCTGCTGACCGGTACACATGTTTGCAGACGTCTTATCAAATCTGAAAAATGCCCTTTTATAGTCGCTTTGAGGTATCATATTGTACTCGTGCATTGAAATAGCGCCCTACCGATTGCTGTGCGGGTCTCGAACCGACGACCTCTCAAGCTCTTTTTGATGGGACGAGTTAACCAAAAGTGACAGGGTGACAGATCTGGGCTATATGCAGGGTGTGGCAACATTTTTATTCCCTGTGTCTCCAAATACTCCCGTACGATGACCGACTTGTGCGACGGTGCGTTATCATGGAGGAGCCTCAATTCGCGCACCCCGGTACGTGGACGGACCTCAGTGTAATGCCGAACGACAGTAGACAGAACTTTTTCGACGTAGTGCGTTCCTGTCACTGTGGTGTGTTCAGGGACAGGAATATTAACAAGCATTCCACTAGCACCAAAGGACAATGCGTACAAAACACATTTTAACTTGGATTTCCGAGCTATTTCTATTGTCTCACCCTTTTCTCCAACCCATACTTTGTTATTCTCTTTTACTCTTTATACGTTACTATTTCAAAAACTCACCTATTGTCACAATCTGCATATATTTGTAAACGTTCCGTAGTTTGTTTTTTCACGCGTTTCTCTTTTCGCGCTTGCGTTAACAAATGGGGTATCCAACTCTCGCATATCTTCCTCTTTTGTTTTAAAATTAAATACACTGCCCCCGAACTTTCCTCCACTGTGTATCTAGCATATTCTTTGATTACTGTTATACAGCAGAAACATCATTTTCAGTATATGCCGTCAGTGGACGGCCTTGGCGAGGACCATCTTCAAAGGTATCCCCAACCTGTTTAAATCGTTGTGACCACCGAGTAACAGTAGCATATGATAGAGGCATACCGGAAGTAAATCACTTTGGTATTCATGCCTGGTGTATCGAAAGGAGTTCCCAATAATATAATCCGTCACTTTTTCTTGTGATAAAGGCATTTTTGAGTATTAAGGGTCTGTTTTTCTGGCTGAAATGGGTTCATTGACTTGTTTGTGAGAGGTAAGAACCATTTGCATGGCTATATGTTGATTTTATTTATCACTTGAAGGTTTTGAAAATGAAAGTAGAATACATGTAAGGGGTGCCGAATGAATGCTTTTTGTTTACGGTGGCAACAAAGATCAGAATTTTATTTTCTTATATGCCACATGACCTACTTTTCTCAGCAGTTTTCTAGAGAGGAAGGCCACATCACTAAGAGAATGTAAGTGGATCTTAGTTTGAACTTCATTTTGAAAAATGATCAACTAGGGAGCTTTTTAAAATTTACACAGGGCTAAATGGGAGTTTATTTACTTCCGGTACACCTAGAGCAGCACGTCCATAAACTGTATCCAATTCCACTTTAATATTCATTGGCGCAGGCAACACACCTTATACGATCCCCTTTTACACTTACCCGCCATGATTCGCACGTACAAATCGGGTGTCATACAACAGACGAAATGTTACTCTTTCCGTACATGGGATAATTATTAAAATATGTTAAGAATGCACGAAGTTATCGAGCAAATTGCAGAACTTTCAAAATGCCTCTCGCAAGTAGTTGAAGTACATATGGATTTTTGCAGTATGTCATATTGCTACAGTATGCCTTTTATATCGCTCACTGCAGCAGCTTATATGGCTTACTGCTGCAGTATGGCATCCTGTGTCGCAAGTTGTAACGCAGTCCTGTATGTGTACTTTTTCATATGGCAAAGTGCAGCAGTGCTTTGTTAATTTTCAGATTATGGTAACAAAAACTCTTATTAAATTATCAAAATAAAACAATATGATAAAACTATATATATATATATAGAAATGTCCATGGTTCATTATTTCGTGTAATAAAACATAAAACAGACAAAATCTGCGAAATTTCTTTTTAGGTGGAAATCCGAAAACTTATTCAAAAATATGTTAGATTGCAAAACTGGCAATAGTCGAATTTATAATCGTAATTTAAATGTTTTGTTTGATTTATCCGGATATTATTTTGTTCGTAAATGTTGTTTGTTTAGTTAGATACGCACTATGCCATGTGGCCATTTTTCTGGAGTATTTTTCCAGATGGCATACTGCGATCCTACACGAGGTCTTCGAGTCCGCCTACTATTGTGCTAGCAGTTACACACTATAATATCTTGAATAATTTAAAATATTAGGTACAAATCGACTGGAGGTGAACAAATTGCTAAATAAAACATTCATGTATTGCAATATACGTTCTCTGGGTCAATTTGGTGAAGATTGGGATGAAGTTAATTAATCCAGAACAAAACGCAGACACTCTTACTTGTATACCCTCACAAACGAAGTTTGAGAGCGGGTATACTGGAGTCACAATTACGGCCGATCTGTTGGTCAGTCGTTTGGTCAATTGGTCGTTATATCTGTCGCAGCAATTTTGTGGAGGGAACTACTATATTTCTAAAGATATTGCTTTCAAACCTGGTAAACGTGATCGACATTAAGTGGTGGTGTGTGTGACAAAAAACTGGTGCGGCTCAGTTTATGCCTTACATAGTTATTATAGTTATTTCCCTCGGATTTAGATGACGTCACTTTATTTTGATCAAGCCATGTTGCGGAGCAAACTACTTCAACAGTTTTCAGGGTATGGTCAGTACTTCATGAGAGGAAGCTGCAAATGTTGATGAAGATCGGACATGGTAATGCTGAGATACAACAAAAACAAAATGTTGACACCCGTCCTCCGCCCGCCCGGTTTACACCAATCTATAAGCCGGGTTTTCAAAACCCGGCTAAAAATGATTGCTTAATTAATTTATTGGTTTAACTGATAACTGATATTTCCTTCACTAATCAAACTTACTTCACAATGAGCGATGGCATTCTGCAGCAGTCCCTCGATCGGTATCAAGGAACGGCTGCACTAAGCCATCTTAAAAAAATATATGTAGTACTGCAGCAGTCATTACTACGCAGTATGCTATAGCTGCTGCAGTGAGCCATATAAATGGCATACTGCAGTAATATGGCATACTGCGTTGTCACAAAGATTTAGCTCAAGTTATATAGGGTATTTATCACATAACTTACGGTGTGGGAGTGGAATAACACCATTCTGTATCACATAACTTACGGTGTGGGAGTGGAATAACACCATTCTGTACCACATAACTTACGGTGTGGGAGTGGAATAACACCATTCTATATTTTCGATATACCACTAGTTATATAAGTATGCAAATGAGCCTAGAATGCGCTGTCAAAAAAAATCGATAATGACTATATGATCCAATTCCCACGGTTTATGTCTGTTTCGCGTGTTAAAGCGACAGGCAAAATGCAATTAAAGTCGATATGTCCTTAGTTATGTGATAAATAGAATCTAACATTCGTTCTCATTCATTATTGAATTTATTAAACTCGTTAGCAAAAATGACAAGAGCAAGAGCCTCGTGTTATATCATTTTGCCAACTCGTTTAATAAATTAAATAATGAATGAGTACTCATGTAAGATCCTCTATATATATGATGTGTCTAGCTGTCCGGGGATAAACTCGATATCCAGTCCGGACGACTAGCTTATGCTCCATGGATAGTATAGCAGTCCGGCAGTTTGAAATATATCAATAATTGATACTTATAATAAATGTTTAAAGGAAAAGTTATCGAAAATCGTAGGCTGCTCCACAACTCGTTTCAATATAAACGTGTTAGTTTGACTGAAAAACGGACATGCGCAGTTATCTAAAACCGAAGTAGCTTCAACGAATACAACTGACGTATTCCAAATGCTTGTTATGGTTCTGTATAAATAAATACAACAATATCGGCATCTTACCGTCTTCTAGACTATGCGTCCAGTCCCGGAAAGCTAAACGTAAAGATGGCGTTCATTGACATAGTTTTACCATCGATGCCAGTTAAAATCCCTATACCGGTAATCAACTTACCTTCGTCAATCAAAGCACTTAACTTCATTTTATTTTGTGTTATCTTGTTTACGACAGTTTCGCCTTATTAATCTTCGTAATTGTTTTCAATATGTCAGTTATTGATTTCAATTACCTATGCTGATGACATAGTTGTTATAAACACGAAACTGTTTGAACAAACTTTAAACAACACTGTCGTTAAATATGGAAAAATACTTACAAAACACTCCAGGCACGAGACATGGTAATGCTTGCAGACGGAACACGTGCTTAAAAAAATGATAACGATATTATAAACTAGACGTGTTCCTTCTAAACCAGACGGAATTTCATGAACACAAAATGTGCATTGGTGTCTTATTACATTCCCTCAACGCATATTGAGCCCAGTGTGGTTCCCTGGCAAGTAAGGACCACTGTTTATCCAGACAGAGGCGTAACCACCCCCCCCCCCCCCACCCCTCCCCCTCACACACTTTTGTCATGTTCATAAATCATGTTAATTATATATGTGCCACATATGTAAATGATACATATGTGTCACATATGTACCACATATATGTTTCATGTTAAAACAATACATCTGTGCCACATATGAAATGTATTCATATGTATTTCCTATGAAATTATTATGCCTAAAATAAATAACGTATTTATGAGGCCAAAAACAAAATAGTTTTGTTTCTGGTCTTCCGACCGACCCTAAATTTAAGACCCCGACCCTAAATTGTTTAGGGCACAAACAAAACTAAAAAAAAAAATCATATAAAATTCATATGTGGAATACATATGTGGAATACATATGTATCACATATGTAAAACATATGAATTTTATGCCTAGATGTTTTTCCTTTTTAAAAACCCAGATTGCCATGTGTCCGTTTAACACACTATTTGTGGCCTTACGATCATGCCAGGATTAGGCAGTGGTCCTCTTGACCATGTACACATTTAGATAAAACAAATCTAACACTAGCAATGAAGTTGAAGTCTAAAAAAAACTGGTTTGGCTTTAAAGTATAATAAAGCTAAAGCCGGTGCTAGAGGGCGTGAGAGGTGTTGCATTTTAATATTACCAGCTCCACAGACATATTTTTTATTAGGTATGTGCCAGCTCTTATGAAATGAACAAACTCGATTAAAAAGAACCCGCTATTTTTCACTTTTTATTTGTTTGTTGCTTCAAAGGAAGCCGATTTTCGGTAGTTATTAATCATTTTAACGGCTGCGTTTATTCTGTATGCACTGCGCATGTCCGTTTTTTTCAAATTCATATATTGTTTGTTGATTTTTGACAAGTTCGTTCACGAAATTCTTAATGAATAATATCAAACTGCGGAGTCATACGCAGGTATTGTCTTTCTGTAGATTTCCTAACACATATTGACCTAGAAATTAGAATAAATTGGCGTGTAAACGGAGACAAGTGAAATTGTTTGTTTATGAATATCATAATTCACAAAACATGAAAGCGAAGTACTTATCGTTACATCACGTTTTATACAAACGATTTATTCTATTGTTTTGTATTGTTGTTAATTGATAGGAGGTGTATCAGAAATATTAATAGGCATTGTTTTCATAAAAATGTCTTTTTGTATTTTCTGTGAATGCATATCTAGTCTGTCGAATCCGGAGACATTAGGACTCGCGTGGCTTCCATTTTTGTAACGTCCATTTTGTAAAGGAAAGTATCACATGACTAAACACGATGTCATGTGATATGTGTTGTCTTATCGTATCTCGAGGAGTACATTTGAAATCAGCATTGATCACCTTCGACGCTTGATTTTAAATACAAACATATTAAAGCTTTCTGCAGGCTTTTTTTTTAAAACCAGAACAACATGTCCGTAATTATCGTCTTTTTTATTGTAGTATATTTGACCATCCACATTTAGTTGGTCGATATAACGATTTGTGTATTTATTAATTCATGAAATAGTGCATTGTCTTCTATCGTTCTGTCTAGTGTGGCTGTCAGTCAGAAACGATACCAGAATTTCGGTAAAATTACTGCTGCTTCAAAAATATATTAGAAACAAGCTTCTAGACGTTTTACATAAAACAAGTGTCGCAGATGATCATGATTAGCATTTGAGTTATAGACGAAGCATTCTCTCTTTCCTAATCAATTTTACTCATTTTTTATTTTGCGTGTATATGATTATACGGATTCATTAAGAAACGCGATTATTAAAGTTGTACGTCAGGCTTTCTCGTGGGTGTTAATGGGTCAGACTTAAAATTGTCATATAATTATATTTTATATTTTAATCCGTTTATTCTAATTAACTTGTGAATTTAAACATGAAGAACACCATAACGTGATTGTTATGATATATATTTTTTTATCATGAACAGGGACATTTTTAAAAAAATTAAAATTTAAGATTCCTCTAGAAAAAAAAACACCCTGTTATATCCTTTAAGCCGCTGTTAGAGGGCTGGATTTTCTAAAGCATTAACACCCATGAACACCCGATACAATCGAGCTTACAACTTAATCTTGACGAATGTGCTCGCGAGTGTCGAACTGTCCGTTCTGTTATATTCGGTAACTCTTAAAGGGACACCTGACAATCTTGATGTGTTCCTCAAGCATTGATATTAGCATCTGGATTTATTTATCCAGTATCATTTTGACTTTAAACCGGCTTGCATCTAATTAAATAACATTTTGAGTTTCCTTTTTTCTCCATCTTTTTCTACCATAAGTTTAATTATATTATTTGGTACAATATAATCAACAGTTAAAAAGTTTGCATTACACTATCTTTATAATTGGTATTAATGATTGAACAAATGCAAGCTATGGAGAAAAACTAACGGGACGTCGTGAGTTTTAAAAAAATTAAGATTGCCATGTGTCCCGTTAAAAGTAAGAACTCCCAGCACATACAAGTATTAAACACACTAGTCAAATACTAAGGGTAATGAAATGTAAACAACACATGCGTATCATTTTCAAATTTTATTTCAAAGATTAATCAGTATAAGAGACAGAGAAAAAACGTCTGATTTATAAATATCTTAAATAGTACATAATAATAATAAATACACATGGGATAAATAAGGAATGGACGGGCGGGATAAGGAAAACAAGCTCATTAAATGAACAACCTTTGCTAGGATACGCAAAACTGCACTGACCTTGACCTATTTCACATAGAACTGTTAAGATTCCAAGAGGAAAAAAGTATGTATGCGTTTAAACAGTTTGGAATATATGAGTTGAGGATTTAAATGAACAAGTTGAACTAAATTAACAGCCAACATATGTTAGTTACTCTTGACCTCTGAATTGCATAACTGACCTTGACCTGAGAATATTCAACCTTCGAGGAATTTCGCTCCAACGGGAACGAGTAATGCAATTTCTTAAAGTTTCTTTAGAACTGATAGTAAATACTGCTTTTACATAAATAATACCAACGTCAGTGCAGTTTCTTGTATCCCAGCTCACACTAACTACACTTTTTAAATAACGTATCTATAAATTAGTCTAATAACACTTTTTTCTAACAACCGTGTGGTATAAACAACAGGTATGTCTAAGATACTCTACGCATATTAACTTAGTTTCCAGCCATTATCGCCTGCCAGGTTATCATAATGGTATACATCAGTATATGTCGGTACATATCGGTATATATCGGTACATATCGATACACATCGGCATACATCGGTATATAACGGAAATCTTATAATACCGAAAGGAGATAGTCGTAACTGGTTATAAGTACTTTTACTGCTATACAAATGTACAATAACACTATAAAGATCTAAAAAAACAAAAACGTACCTTTTATTTCCTTAAGTATTCGTAGTCAATGAAAGATATTATTTTCTTAAAATGCTTCAAAGAGGAGGAGGGGTGGGATACCGGGTGGTCCCTCGTACTGAGTATATTCAATGAGCACATTGTAAAATAACCGTGGTGAATATATTCGATAGTAAAAGAAGGGTGATCCCCTCTCTGTCTGTCTCTCTCTCTCTCTGGAATGACTCTTTATACCCTTAATAACTTTTAGAATAATACCTAAATCATTTAAATTGTAAATAACGGAATTGCTGAAGTCAACTTTAAGTTATTTTTGTTGAGACACTCTCATGTATAGACACGCTCTCACAAACTCACACATATAACAAGAACAACAAGTAAAATACAATAATATTTCAAAACATTTTTGCTTCTTTTTCAGCTTTAGTAAACATTCTTAGACCATCTTTTGTTTATACAACTCTACGGTTTCTATAGTAACGGGAATAAATATTTATATATTAAATAATCTAATAAATAGGATAAATTGTTAAATAATTCACACAAGGAAAATCACAGCAAAGGGTATCAAACAGGGGAAGGGTAGGTAAGATTAAAAAAAATAATCAGAAAATTTCGTAAAATGTTCAAATCTCTAAACTTCTACTTTTAACTACGATATAAGTGTAAGAAATTCCGTTTAAAACATGTGGCATTAAAAACAATTGTACACACAAAATTTACAAACATTTCTTTTAAAGTGACAAAAGCTTCAAAAAGTGAAGTTGAACACACATAAATGAACACATGTTTTCTTTTTGAACACAATTTCGGTTTGGAATGTATTACATTTTGATAGATTCTGAAATATAACATATACGCGTAATAATTACTACTGAGTAATAAACACATACTTGTGTGTATTACAGCAGTAGTGGTTTACATTAAAACATTTATGTTTTAATATATATTCAAACAGACCCGTTTTAGAACACGAGTGTCGTTGATCACAGTTTTAATCACAGTTTATGTAAACAACCACGAAGTGGTTATCCAATATGTGGCATATACAAATGGAAAAGTGCTTTCCCAACAATATTCACATACAGAAACATCGTAATACGTACTTATAGTAACTACCATTTCGAGTGTTTATTTGAGACAAAATAGTTCTTAAATAATACCTCGGGTATTGAGTAGATTATAGTTTTGGACGGGTTAGAGTATTTGGATACTCTGTTCGATGTATAAATAATCATAAATAGTTCCGTTTAATAAATACATATTTTGTTTAGGACAAAATTCATAACGTTCACTAGCACTTATGCTCACAAAAGCTTCTAATGTTTTTCAGAACCTCCATAGAATCCTTCATCACTTCGTTGGTTTGAATGAGCTCTCTCCGGAATTGTTCAAATCCACGAGGCGTAGTATCGTTTCGACGCACAGAACGATATGCGCTCTCTGCCATTTCTAAAAACTGTTTCTCCATGATTACGCATGTGCAGTCCGTTGGTTTTTGCACGTCCGTTTCCGGTTTGCACAGTTTGTTTCTCATAGAGTCAATATCGAACTCCAACTGCTGTAGGTAGCGGTAACCCATTTCTCTTTCGAGATCTGGAAGAAAAGGGAAAACCTCAGTTAGATATGATAATGACACAGTGGTGAATATTCATTTTTAGTTTTATTTTAACACAAGAATATATAAATATATATAACCAAGATAGAGATATCTAAATATAATCGAATAAAGCATTTTATATAGTTAACCTTTAATTTAATGGAATACGGAACCATTGCAGTAATGCACTTGAAATGCTACATTCGCCCCTAATCTCTTCGAACTCAGATGCGAGTTCTTCTTCCTATTGTTCTTAAACAAATACATGCAAACACAGTGACATTTTAGATATGCGTACCTGTTTTTAATCGTTTCGGTGTCGATACATATTCCTGATCTACATCTATTCGTCGCTTCGCCCTGAACATTTCCCTGTCTGAAAAATACCCCAGAGACGATGATCCCCGAGACGCCGGACTGTCTAAGTAAAACTTGACCTCCGGTTGTAGTTCATGATCACGTGATACAAGGTCACGTGGTGATGAGAGATCACGTGCTGAGAGGTGGTGCGGTGGGAGGTAAAGGTCTCTGTGACGACTAGTGGTGGGGGAGTGTAGACTACTGGATCTGTAACTAGGAGACAGTGTCGGTTCACTTGATGATCGGAGGTCGTGACCTGTAAACAGATAAATACAATTGTATGAAGTCTTGTTTAACCGCTCATCAATAAACATTTCGAGCCCCGGAGAGAGAGAGAGAGGAATCCTGGAACCCTGCTCTTTGATCACATAGTATGTTCAAATATATGAAAGTTTAAACATGAAATTAAGACCGATTATGTAACTTCAGAAATCAAGAATTGCAATTTACTTATTGTACTCTGTAATATTTGTTATATGCATATTCATTACAAACTGCGCATAACATGTTAATCTTCTTCTTCTTCATTTTTTAAACCATTTTTGTTAGCAAATTAACTGTTTACCTAAAGCCATTTCTCCAAATAATCTCTTCTTGACCCTGCTGGACTCTGTTTCAAGCTCGGCTCGATATGATTCCGTGCGTTCCGGAGAAAAGTTAAACACGTCAGAGTTCATTGAGGGCGACTTGTGGTGAACGAGCGGTGACATTGCCACTAGAGCCGGTGAAGGTGGTGACCTTGAGTATGACCTTTCTGCTAACATCCAATCCGATTGGTCGCCAAGAACGGAATTTGTATGTCTGTGTTTTTCATGGTGTAAGTGTTTAACTGTTTGCACAAATTCACTAGAAGTCTTGGTCGGTGTCCGAAAAGTCGTAGCAGTTTCTAAATGCACTTTTTGGCCTTGAGGTTCCTTCTCGGGATGGATAACTATATCTGGCATTGCAGGGTTCAGTCTTTTTACAATTTCCACGTTATTATTTAGATTGTGCTGCTCAGGCTGGTTCCCATCAATGGAATCATAATGCGCATGCGCAAGTTCTGCCTCGGAGATGATCGTTGTGGCCTCGCTCCATTTCTTTCTGAAAGGTTCTTCGGTTGGAATGTGTCGAACGCGTGTTTCCATGTTTACCAGGTATTGATCTGAAATGGACAAAAATACAATGTTTAGATTGTTTAAAGTGTTGCATAATTCATAGTATTACTTTCCTAGACTGTGCTAGACAATACAATCATTTGTTAATAAGTTTCCTCCAATCGAAGGTTACGATGTTTCGCTTCCTAGGGGTGTTATTGCAACATAATTATGTTGTATCTAAAATCGTATTAAGAGTTGATAAGGTCTTGCGCTTTCGATCTGCAGATCTCTGATATCCGTGGGTTGGGTTCCTGGCAGTGACATGTCTGCTAGGAATCTGCATTCTTCATCTCATATCCCTCTGAGATCTTTGCCCAATATGACCTTACAAGTGTTAACGGGACGCAAAAAAACCCTTTAAATGAATTTCATTCTAAAATTGTCGTGATACAATATCTTAATATTTCACGTTTCACGTCATATAAAAATCGATCTTAAGAATCTCTTAGTTCATCACATTATGTTTTGAACATGTTAACCCCATATTAGGCGACGCGTATTTAAAAGGCTTTTATTTGAAGAATGTCCGCTCTTGGTAGACTTAGGCACACACAATATCACGCCTTTATACAAGCGTCCCCAGGTAAGCAAACACTTCAGCCAGGGGTATAATTTCATCCTTGTCTTTGAGACGCTCAGTATTTGTTTTTCCGTGTCTTTGAGACGCTCTATGTTTGCTATTAGTAAACATGTTCCCGCATATCAAAAAGACTAAGATAAAAGATAAAGCAATAAAATCAATGAGATATCACATGGGGTGAATTTTGAATATTTGATAAATTCAAAACTGTAGACCGGTTGTGTTTACTTTATGTTTTAGCCGTGAGATAAGAAAACCTTCGTAAGAAGTATTTCTCCATCTACAACATCGATTTGCAATACGTTATCTCGACAAAATCGACGTAAGCGATAAATTCAGATCCCGGATTAGTACAACATGGTGAATATATCCAATGTTTAAATACGATTTATCACCGCTGATTAAGCGCACAAATAAATATTTCCAATTACACCCGTAATCTACACACGTGTTATCAGTATTTAAAATAAGTTTGTTTGTGTAGTTTACGTAACGTACGTTGCTTCACAATTGAGCTGTTATTCAAATGAACAATATCGGAGTATTGTTAATTACGACGTGATTACGTGGTGTTACACTACCCGAGATCGGAGACTTTGTAGCTGGATTAAAACCAGCAAAATGTTTACCTTTGAAACCAATATTTTACTGTGAAATTATAACAGGAATTTGCGAGTAAATGATAACAAAATGTTCTGTGACATTATTGTTTACTTGCAATGTTTGATATCTCCTCTTTGATGTATTTAGGCGGTATTAAAGGGACACACGGCAATCTGGAGTATTTTATTTTTAAACGTGTGTGTTAGTGGGGTGGTGAGGATAGGCATGTGTGTTGGGGTGAGGTGCTTATCGACGGTTTAAAGTCCCTTCTTCAGTGTACCAAGAGGAGAATCCCCAGTGGCACGACA
This sequence comes from Cyrtodaria siliqua, assembly GCA_037043455.1. Taxonomy (NCBI): domain Eukaryota; kingdom Metazoa; phylum Mollusca; class Bivalvia; order Adapedonta; family Hiatellidae; genus Cyrtodaria; species Cyrtodaria siliqua. The sequence goes on from JAWPHD010009182.1 coordinate 53,120, forward strand.
CTCTAGAGTGTGGACCGAAACACCCTAAAATGAGTTACCATTATCATTTGACCTAAACCTGCTTCGTACAATAAATGTTCAGTTTGTTTAACACATATGTGTTTTTTTTATAATCGATTGTGATATCAACGAAATGAGATTCATATATTTGAATTATTACATATGTTTAATGTCAAAACATATATAATTCTTATGAAAAGGCAAACACGCAAACACATGTGATAACAACTTAGAAGCTTTCGTTTCAAAAGCTTATTACTTCTTGTTTATACTGTGTACATCGATGCAATAATTTATACTTTAGATACAACGTGTTATAATCAAAAGCAGAGATTTTAAATAAAAAAAATCACAGCCAATATGAAAATGATTCAAAACATTTGCATAAAAAATATCTAAGACCTTAAATCGCACTAGTCGTTTACATTGGACGGTTAGCATGTCGTCTCACTCCGCTTAGGAATCCAGGGATCGTGCCTTATATCCAAGATCATCCAAGCCAGGACCGAATTAAGATTATAGTACTTCCCACCCCACCAGTCCCGGTGGCTAGTTCGCTAAAATGCCCAGTACAATACAGCGAGGGCATACAATTGTGTTATGTTATATTTTTAAAACGCGTATACGCACGCACGGTGTGACAAACTATAACGCGTGTTCATGCATGCCATAACACACTCAATTATCGTAAATATTAAACCAAGTAATCCCGTGAAAGTATTTTAACTTATAATCGTTTAACCACTTCCTATCTGCGCGACAATATCAATTTAGTGCATCCACACCTACTGTTGTCATATCGCGCTACATAAATAACCTTGGGGGTTGTATAGTTAGCTAAAGATACTGTTTCAAGTATTATTTAAATTCATGCATCTTAATTCCGCGTCATTTGAGATTGATTAAAACTATCCTTGAACATTTAAATTTTTTGTACATTTTTCATCTCGTGCCTAACATTATCTCGAAATTGTCCGTCAACATTGTTCGGCTACAGTGAATTATTCTGGCGTTTAAGTGAAATTAAACAACTAATTATCGATAATCTATGAACATGATCTAGTAATTGTAATGTCACGAAAATTAAACCTGTCATCGTGGTCTATTACTAAATAGAACCGTGAGTGAGTGAGATATGGGCTAGCCACTATTACCAATTTATATGTTAATTTGTAATCGTAAGAGTTTGGTCTATTAAAGGCGTTAATTTATCGATTTTCCACTTTATGTTTAAACTAAAATTTGAACTCGGACTCCAAGTTCATATTGCAATTAAATTTAAACATTTTTAGAATAAATAAATAAAAAATAATTGCGAATTAAGGTGCAAATATGAAAATGTTTTCTAAAAGCGTGATAGCTTACAAGAAAAAAACTGATTCGAAATAAGGCAGTTTACAGCATATATTTATGCACATGCTAATTTCAAAATATAGACATCAGGCTATTGGTCAATATTTTACTTTACACTCAGCTGGATGGTTGGATTTGTTTGTTTGAATGGTGTTTTACGTAATTTTTACTATTTTAGCACATTTTAGAGACCAACTATGACGGTCGATTTATTTTTGTGTGGAAGAGGCAGACCACCGCATTATCCCTGTGTAGAACCCGTACTGTATACCTCTCGTCATCCGTAAGAATCGACACTTTCTCGATTGAAAAGTCGAGCTGCCAGTGGGATTCGAACCCGCAGAGGTGAGAGATGAGAACGTTTTAGACGCAGCGTCTTGACCATCCGACCACCGAGGAGGGTAGGATGAGACTCAAACCGAGATGTGACCATCCGACCACAGAGGAGGGTAGGATGAGACTCAAACCGAGATGTGACCATCCGACCACAGAGGAGGGTAGGATGAGACTCAAACCGAGATGTGACCATCCGACCACAGAGGAGGGTAGGATGAGACTCAAACCGAGATGTGACCATCCGACCACAGAGGAGGGTAGGATGAGACTCAAACCGAGCCCCACATACAAGTAACAAGTTGTTGTTTTTTGCAGACTCTAATGTCAAGACCAGACAATCAACCTTAACTATACACATACACACATGCACGATTCAAAGGGACACACGGCAATCTTGATTTTCTCGCGGAGTCCCGTTATTTGTTCCACCAGGACTGTATTGATATATACTGAACCAAACAGCTAACGCACCAGTAGGCAATACCTTTAATATCTCAATAATAACAATCAATAAATCAACAAATTTCATTCTGAACGAGACAAATATCTTGTCAATAACGACTGTAAATTTAAACAAATCATTCAAATCACCTGTCTCCAATGGTACCAGTCGGCATATAATAAGTTCATACATTAACGGTATTGTCTACTGGTGCGTTAGCTGTTTGGTTCAGTATACATTCTATCTACACTCCCTGGTTCTGCATACATCTTGCATTCTATTAATTATTAGAACCGTTTAAATCACATTGTGTTTGCCTACTACTGACTGTTGATTATGTCGGCTTGCACCAATAATATATTTAGTCTATAGTATAATTACAAAGAAAAAATGTAACCCACACATGTTATTTAATTATATGCGAGCAGGTTTTAATTTGAAATTATACTGGAATAATAAATAGAGATTATAATTTGAATGCTTGATAAAATCTACGAGATTGTCATGTGTCCCTTTAACATTCAATTTACAAGTTAGTAAAACTAATGCAACTCTTTTCATGAAATTTGTAAATAATACAAATAAATAACAAGTATGGAAAACATTATTATAAACCTACCTTTATTTGCAAACTATATATATGTTAACGTCAACTAAAACTTTGCAAATCCATTCTGTTGTAAATAATATCCAAATTATTAACAAGAAATTAACATCATCTGTGCACTCAAAATAGCCTATGTTTTCTGCAAACTATTAATTTAAGTCCTCTCTCAAAAATCCACCCTGTTATCGTTCCGAAATTTCTCAAGTTCTGGCATGCAATCGGCTCTGCGTTTAGTCTATACCCAAAGACTGGTTACGCATCGATTATTCCATACAGGTAACGGTACTTTACTCAGGTAAGTTTTGAAATCCGATAACCCGGCTTTTATTTCGTCTGCGCCCCAAAATGTCCGTTATAATACCTCGGTTTATAGCGGTGAACCCAGCATGGGTATTCAATAACTTTATTTATTCTATTCATACTTCAGGAATGCCGTTAATCATAAATCCCTTACAATAGGGGTAAACTTGTCAATTTGGCTGTGTCAATAAAGGTACCGAACCTTCGCCAATGCCGATTGGATAAGAAAAAGCACATCGCTGGATTGGCGCGTTTGATTGGTTTAATCTTTCAACTCTAAGGTCACGGGGGTGTGCATTTTGTAGAAGTTTGTATCTGGGGCCAAGTGCCCGATTTTAGGACTAAAAATAAACTTAAAATGATTACCAAACGCTAGTTTTATGGGTTATGTGAACTATTATAGGTTACGTCTATACTAGGACTAACTAGACTGAAGCCAAAAAGAAACGCAACACGGGAATATCCGTTAGTGGGTCATGGACACACACGCGTATGTGTATTGTACGCGTGTACAATATGCTTTAATCGAATGGTACATATGACTCAAGCATGTGAGCAAACTTAGGATGCAACATTTTGATAACTCTTTACGATAATACAGTACTGAAATGGCTCAATTTTTTAAAGAGGAACTTCAACATTTAAGAATTTCTTGTTGCAAAGTGTACTGTGATTAAAAACGTCTTCAACATCTCAGTTGCGTCCTTTCTCTAACTAACTGCGTTTTTTTTATACAAAACATCTTGGGATTTCTTTGGAATAGTATGTGGAATTAAGTTCGCAGTATATACAATATATAGCGGAAATTCCCGTTTCTTTTTCGCTTTAGTATATATGTTAGCCGCCTCCCAGCGACTCCAGGCTTAAGATTATTATTCATAACCAGGCATGTCAAGGTGCAAACTCTGGGTAAAAGTATTTTTAGTGTTTACGAAATATTGAATCCTTGAGTAAATGTGTTTTGTTCATATATCAATATCTTTTCTTTTTTTTTTGCACATGTGCACATATTATTTGTTGGGAAAGTTTAAAATATGAACCTGACCTTTGATCCATGACTGCTATCATGCATCAAACTGTAACAGTCATGCAACCAAAGTACATTTATAAAATATGTTCGTTGCTTTCGTAAGTTAAGAATGCACCCGTGATTTTCAGCCTTGCTATTCTAAGAATTTCGAATTTCACTTACATTATTCATATTACAAAAGAACACTCATTCATTGCAGTTATGATAATCAGAAATTACGTTCTAGCTATAATAACACTAACCGTCCACTTCTAATTAAGCGGTTTCGGTAGCACTGTGGATAAAGCCGTGCGCTTTAAAGCTGCAAAACTGTGTCCCACTATGACCTAATTGTATGTGTAAACACCAAGAGCGACGTATTGTAACGTATCATACTGCATGTACTGATTGTTTTCTTATATAGTCACGGGCTTTGTAAAATGAAATAAAATCGAATTGAATTGGATTGGATTTTACGGCGCACCAACACATGAAAGGTTATATGGCGCCTAACAGGAATGGATATGCCAGGCTCATCCTCCATTTACATCTATATACAATACGGAGAATGGGCCTAGTTGCTGCAGATTCTATACACTCAATCTACGATGGAGCCACGTTTCCACATTTGCATAAGCGGTGTCACGATAAAGACCTTGAATGAGCATGATAAAATGAATATGATGGGGGGGGGGGGGGGGGGGGGGAGGTTAGGTCCTACCCCTCTGCATGTCACAGTGTGTTTGTGGGATTGCAGTAGTTGTATTCTACCCCGGCAATCACACGGGGGAAACAAACGGGCTTAACATCTGTAAAGCAATATTATTCGACGTCAGATGGCGATGCTATGCAGAAAGTTTCCCGTCAGATATGCCTTTGTGAGATCTACAAAAAATAAGTTTTGCAGTAACAAAAAAAGAGGATATTTGAATAACAAATAAAGCGCAAGAAAACAATGGGAAAAATGTGACTTCAAATTTCACACCAGTCTTTTTTTAAAGGAGGTAATTAGCCAATATGAATAGCCGAGATTCCTTAATATAATTATCACGATCATAATTGCAGTAGTTATTAACATTATTATGAGTCACGTCATAATTGGGCAATTAGAAAAAAAAGGTATGCTTTAAAGGAACTGGAGGTAATCTGGAAGAATATGTAAGGGTGTTAATCAAAATATGTACAAATTACAATTTCACAAATTAGAAAAACAACAAAAAAAAACAACAACATCTTATTAATTTGCAGATGTACTAAACTAGGTCTTATGTTTTGTTCTTTGTGAAATGGTTTAATTTTGAAAACCCGCAGGCTCGCTACGGGTTTGTTGTATAAAGTATATTAATACAAAACGATTTTTATATCCAGCATATGCTTATTATAACCAACCATAACGGAGTGGCCCAGGTCTTATTCGGGTATAAGCGTATAACATAACCGCCTATTGGTTCATCCGATTTCCCAAATGCCTTAATTGAATCAACTAATTTTGAAATCATTTTCCCTTATTTTGATACGCTAACAAATGACCCTATTCATCGGCGGCATGCATACGCGCAGTCTTTTTATAGGAAGAAGGAAAGCGCGCATTAAGTCTTAAAAGTTTAACGGATATGAAATTGAAATAATCTATTTGTCATATTTTGCATAAAGTATTATAATATTCTATTAATTAGATCTAACCCCCTGTTATAAGACTTCCATAAACTGTTAAACCTGTTTCATTTTACGTTTATATACATGTGATCGAAGTCAGAAAATTTGTATTGAATTACATGACATTGTACAACTGATAGTATCTGAAAGCCTCCTATGATTTTGTATTTACGTTTTAACATCAAAAACTCGCCGAGTCGTTACGACTTTCCGGGATTATCACAGTTGTGTGTTTTTTCCTAAAGTATTTAACACATTAAAGAGAAAAATGGTGATCAAATATTTTGCATTGAAAATGTCTTGATTCAAATAAAATAGTACAAACAAAACAAACCAAATAAAAAAAAGAAGAAAAAAGTACCACAGCAACTATTGATGATTTTTTTTTAAATTTATAATTGGATTAAAACCCATCTTTCTTCCAGATCGAGTCTTGTTCCTTTAATAGCACGACAGACACAGTCGTAGGTTACATTGCAACGAAATAAAACATGCACATTTCTTGTTTTTTGTCAATATGAACTATTTTATATATTTTATATGTGTATGCTTTTTTTGCAGACGTCCATTACCTTTTCACCGCCATGCGCACCATGTCCTGCACGTTTGCACCAACCTAAGATTTTTATTTTTTTATTTAGCTACTGTTTTCATAAAATTGCTGCGTAACACTTTATTGAAAATACAACTTCAAATTCAAAGCACAACCAATCTTAAAACTCTACCACCCATATATCAGTGTACACTAGACGCATGTCCTCTTATCTAGATCAGTGTACACGAGACGCTATCCTCTTATCTGTTTAATGATAAGATGACCATTCAGAATCACGCACCGTGGGTAACCTCCCTTGCCCTCAATTTTAATATTAATTTAAATAACACACGGTGATAGCATCTTATATAATGTTAACTCCCGTAACGGTATATTTTATTGTTAGCTCGGAGTTTCAAATATCACCGTATCATCCAATACTGATGTTTCTTTCTTAACTGTTTTTTTTTATCGCCGTGCATGTATCAGTGTCGCCTTTTAGTAAGGCGCGGATTGATAACTTCAGATAAGTGGACGGGACTGTTTTTTAAAAGCAATCTACAACGTTATCACATATTGCAGTGCGAGGTCCAGTGGTATAACGTCGGACTTCAGATCGAGAGGTCGCGGGTTCGATACTCGCTGCGGCCAAGTTATTTATCCTTGAGCAAGATAATTAACCCACACTGCTTAGTACTACACAGGATGCCGCCGAGAATGATTAATATAAGTTGTAAGAACTTGCCTCGCAATCGATGTAAAAGAAATATGTTTAAATCAAAATATTATCATATCAGTCAACATTTATTTGAGCGACATTTTATGAAATTCTAGTTTAAGGAACTGCAAGCACGCCTATTTACTTTTGGTTTCCTTCCCCACCTTTGATTGAGTTTCATAGTTTATGTTAATACATTGGCGCTAGGCAGTTTTGAATCTCATATTTAAAACACATACGTATACTCCTTGGATTATATGAACCAACATAAATTTGGCGTCAGCATATTATACACTGTCCATTCGAGGTTAAATTAAGAATAGCATGGCTTTAAACGGACACATGGAATTTGATTTTTTTTTATCAAGCATTAACATTAGCATCTCAATTTATTTATCCAGTATAATTTTGATTTAAACCTGCTTGCATATAATTAAATAAAATTTGAGTTTTCTTTATTTCTTTTTTATTCTAACATAACTTTAAATATAGTATTGGTGCATTAAATCAAAAGTTAGCAATTAAAACATTTTTTTTTTGCTTTATACTATTCTTATAATTAATATTAATGATTGAACAAAAAATGCAAGTTAGTTTTTGGAAAAAAAGACAAACAAATATTGCCATGTGTCCCTTTAACGTTATGGTTATTGTGTGGACTGTAACCGTTACCTTTAACGTTGCGATTGTTACATTTTACAGAAGTTGCTACGTTTAATGGAATTTATTATCTCTGACGTTGTTACATAGCCACCTTTGACTTCGCATGCATTGCTGCCCTAAAATGTGGTAAGAATATCCCATCTTTCTTTTTATATATTCTTTTCATACTTAACAGTGTTAGACCGAACAGATCTAGCGTTACATTGTCAACGAAATTTAATATCTATTTACCGTTACGTTCTTTTAATGCTATTTTAATGGATGGTTATTTTCTAAAGGATGGTTTAAATTTCTGCATTAAAATGATTCTGATGTAAACCTGAGATATATGTTTAACGGTGTCTTTATTATGAGGAATGACGTTAGTTTTTTTTTGTTTGTCTTGTGACATAAAACGGTAAACAGCTAAGTATAGCATAATACGATAATGCGCGGATCTAGTATTTGAAACAGGAGGTGCGGATGCCTGCTGCCTTTAAACAATAGATTAGCTGACATCCAAAGCATTGAGTTGAGTTGAACTGGTGTTTTACGGACCACCACCACACAAAGGTTATATGGCGCCAACAGGAATGAACATTCCAGGCTCACCCTCCATTTATATCTAGATATATGCAGAATGGGCCTAGAACCTTCTCACCTGCAGAAATGCAGATTTTCTGCAAATTCTCTTGTAAACACTCCATTTTTTGCTGTAGCCACAGTCATTGTTTTCTGTCACTATTCAAGTAATACCCGAAACAATCTAGTGATCACGATGAAGACCTTTAAAGAACATGACAATATAAACATGAATTCATGAGGAGTTTACCCCTCTGTCTGGATACGCAGTAGTCCTATTCTGGCCCGGGAAACACACGGGACACAAAAAAGCGTTGAATAAACCCATTTATTACATAACTGTCATAAATTTACATTGAACTATGAATGACGTAATTTTAGTATCACACAACAAAATTATATCGTCACTAGTTGTTATATCGTCACTAGTGATGATATAACGTTGACGGAACTACTTTCTTAACATATTTGTTAAAAAACACACTGGTTTAAAGTTGAACTATTTTTTAATTTCTTCTTTTACGTAAAGTTATATAATAAACAGTATAATTAACAACATAAATTTGATACTGAATTAATGTCACTCAAATGTTAACAAAATTACCACTTGTTTCCCTCGTGACATAAATTCAGTAAATTTATGCTGTTAATTGTTCTCTCTATATCATGATTACCAATAAACAGAGTTGCATAAACCACGACTGCCCATAAACAGAGATTCATAAACCAGACTGTCCATAAACAGTGGTTTAGAAACCACGAGTGGCCATAAAAACCACGATTGCCACGACTGTCCATAAACAGATTAACGCGTATAAGGTGTATAACTTTAAATGTGTACAGGTCCAGTATCTCAAATAACTTGACTCTATCCTCCGAGCACGTTAAAGAACCACAGGAATCTATTCGATAATAAGAGTAGGGCAGGCGATAATAAGAGTAGGGCAGGTTCCCGGATTCCCATGTATCCTTCCTCTCTCTCTGGGGCGGCTCTAAATAACCTATATTGTGTTGATGAGCCGTTAAACAACATTCAATTCAATTCAATTCAAATGACTTGACAAAACAATGAACCACATACTTATATAATTATAGTTATTTACTTCTACAAACATCCCCAAATCATTCGAGATACCGCGGAAGATTTTAAAACTATTTTTGTAGAGATATCATTAAGTGCACTTATCAATTCAGATCCATCCTAAAATCTGTTTAACCAGCCTTCGTAATGGGTTCAAGTGTTTAATCAGAGATTACATTCTTGTATTCTTTATCAAGGAATTTTAAATGAATTTTAAGTGATAGTTTTGAATGTGGCAGGAATAAATTATAAAATATGTATTCCATCGAGACTGATTGTTGCACGAATGATGATCGGGTGAACTTTCGTGATTTTACGTAAAAATGCACGATTTGCTATTTTTTTAAAAATAAATACTGAAAAGGGAATCCATCGAACGCAATGACCACAAACAAGTAGAGACTCGGTTTTACTGAGTCTGTTCATGAGAGGTAATATACGATGCACGCTCACTTGTTTGTTTGTTTGTTTGTATGGTGTTTTACGTCATTTTCAACACATTTAAGGTTACATATGACGGTCGATTTTCTTGTGGTGGAGGCAGACTTCCCACGTTTCCTGGGTAGAACCAGTACTGTACACCTCCCACCATCCGTAAGAATCGACACTTCCTCAGTTACAAGTCGAGCTCCCAGTGGGATTCGAACCCGCAGCGGTGAGAAGCGAAAGTTTACAATGCAACGTCGTTAACCATTCGGCCACGGAGACGGGACTCAAATATATCAAACAAACATAAAGTAATAACACTACTGATTCTTAGTAAAAATGCAAACATATAAACCGTGCATGCGTAGTATAAATCGTGCATGCGTAGTATCACGACTGAACGAGCTTTTCGAAAACCAAAAAACACATGGATGAGTTTAGATTAATCAGAATCTGAAATTCTATACAAAGACCAAATTGCATTTAAGTCAATTTAATACATAAGATGCCTGCATTGTGTAATTCGGTAATCTTACACCAAGAATGCAGTCATTTGCATCTCATTATAGGTAATTACAAGCACATATTATGTGGTTATAAAAATGCTTTGTAAATAATTATGTACATATTTGCGTTGTCATTACTCTGATGCCACCACAACTGGTAATGTGGTATCTAGTCAGGTTACGCACATACGGGGCCAAGCAATCCGATATCTAAAGGGTTGGGGAGGCTTTTGTGAAGTGGAAAATGGGTCGAATTGAATAGAATTTGGGTTACAGACCTTGAATTCACCAACCATTCTTGAGAATATTCTTAGACTTCAGCCCAAGTATGCAAATTTCAATCACAAATATTTTTATAAGTTTGAAGGATAAACGTTCATAACAAGTTGCTATATATAAATATCATAAATACTAGTTACATAGCAAATTCATACAATTGTTCATCTTTGAATGTCATAGGAATATTTGTGAACGAATTTTGAGTACTTGAGCTTAAGTCTAAGAATAGTTTGAAGAATGGTTGGTGAATTCCAGGCCAGATTTATATAAACTCAGCTTTAAATACCTTAGTTTCCTCTTGCGAGCATTTATAGTCTATATCATCTGCGACGCTTGCTTATTGTTTTAAGACAAGCGACTAGAAGCTCTCTTCTAAAAACACAATGATGCGGCAGTCATTTTACCGAGTATCTGGTATCGTTTCTGATTGACTGACCAGACAGCCCAGACAGAACGACAGAAGGACAGTGCAATAGGTTATAAATGTATAAATACAAAAAGAGAAAAACTTCATCAGTATAATCGACGAACTAAATGACGATGTTCAAACATACTTAAAATAAATAAATTCCGGTTTCAAACATATTTCTGCACAAAGGGTGAAGACGTTTGTATTTAAATTCAAGCGCCATGATCAAGACTAGATCATTCAATGGTAAGGTAGTGTACCAAAGTATTGGTCCTCTAGAGTAGACCGCCCTAAGACCAAACTAAGCATAGGTTTGTTGTTAAATACATGGGTACTCATTCATTATTGAATTTATGAAACGAGTTGGCAAAATGATATAATGCGAGGCTCTTGCCTCTTGCGAGGCTTTTTATATCATTTTTGTTAACGAGTTTAATAAATTCAATAATGAATGAGAACGAATGTTAGATTCTATTTATTACATAACTCACATATCAACTTTTATTGCATTTTGCCTGTCGCTTTTAACGCAAAACCGACATAAACTGTGAGAATTTTATCATAGTCATTACCGATTTTTTTTTTGACAGCGCATACTAGGCTTATTTGAATACTTATATAACTAGTGGTATATCGAAAATATAAAATGGTGTTATTCCACTCCCACACCGTAAGTTATGTGATAAAATTAAATATTCACGACCGAAGCGTCTATAGGTCGCACACTTTTAAATACTATCACATATTTGCAGATCGGGTCAACATGTCTGGCATTATGGGTAATGGAGACAGTCGAATACGGTGACCCTAAACTCGCGTTAATCGTCCCGGTAAATATAGGTCCCTAATGTTTGAATACCCCCATTAACACACCATGAGTATAAACTTCAACCGGTAATGAAGTACTAATTTCTTTACGATCTCGCCAGGGACTGCGCCGAGTTGAACTGCGAGTACCGTTGTAGCACCGCTAATTGTTAAAATTACGTTAACTGTTATACATCACGCTAACTGTTATACATCACGCTAGCTGTTATACATCATACATCACGCTAACTGTTACTGTTATACATCACGCTAGCTGTTATACATCATACATCACGCTAACTGTTACTGTTATACATCACGCTAGCTGTTATACATCATACATCACGCTAACTGTTACTGTTATACATCACGCTAACTGTTATACATCATACATCACGCTAACTGTTACTGTTATACATCACGCTAGCTGTTATACATCATACATCACGCTAGCTGTTATACATCACGCTAACTGTTATACATCATACATCACGCTAACTGTTATACATCACGCTAACTGTTATACATCACGCTAACTGTTATACATCATACATCACGCTAACTGTTATACATCATACATCACGCTAGCTGTTACTGTTATACATCACGCTAATTGTTATACATCACGCTAGCTGTTATACATCACGCTAGCTGTTATACATCACGCTAACTGTTATACATCATACATCACGCTAGCTGTTACTGTTATACATCACGCTAATTGTTATACATCACGCTAGCTGTTATACATCACGCTAGCTGTTATACATCACGCTAACTGTTACTGTTATACATCACGCTAGCTGTTATACATCACGCTAGCTGTTATACATCACGCTAGCTGTTATACATCATACATCACGCTAACTGTTATACATCATACATCACGCAAACTGTTATACATCATACATCACGCAAACTGTTATACATCACGCTAGCTGTTATACATCATACATCACGCTAACTGTTATACATCATACATCACGCAAACTGTTATACATCATACATCACGCAAACTGTTATACATCATACATCACGCTAACTGTTATACATCACGCTAGCTGTTATACATCATACATCACGCTAACTGTTATACATCATACATCACGCAAACTGTTATACATCATACATCACGCTAACTGTTATACATCATACATCACGCAAACTGTTATACATCATACATCACGCAAACTGTTATACATCACGCTAGCTGTTATACATCATACATCACGCTAACTGTTATACATCATACATCACGCAAACTGTTATACATCACGCTAGCTGTTATACATCATACATCACGCTAACTGTTATACATCATACATCACGCTAACTGTTATACATCACGCTAGCTGTTACTGTTATACATCACGCTAGTTGTTATACATCACGCTAACTGTTATACATCACGCTAACTGTTATACATCACGCTAGCTGTTATACATCACGCTAGCTGTTATACATCATACATCACGCTAACTGTTATACATCATACATCACGCAAACTGTTATACATCACGCTAGCTGTTATACATCATACATCACGCTAACTGTTATACATCATACATCACGCTAACTGTTATACATCACGCTAGCTGTTATACATCATACATCACGCTAACTGTTATACATCATACATCACGCTAACTGTTATACATCATACATCACGCTAACTGTTATACATCACGCTAGCTGTTATACATCATACATCACGCTAACTGTTATACATCATACATCACGCTAACTGTTATACATCACGCTAGCTGTTACTGTTATACATCACGCTAGCTGTTATACATCACGCTAACTGTTATACATCACGCTAGCTGTTACTGTTATACATCACGCTAGCTGTTACTGTTATACATCACGCTAGCTGTTACTGTTATACATCACGCTAATTGTTATACATCACGCTAACTGTTATACATCACGCTAATTGTTATACATCACGCTAGCTGTTACTGTTATACATCACGCTAGCTGTTACTGTTATACATCACGCTAGCTGTTACTGTTATACATCACGCTAGCTGTTATACATCACGCTAACTGTTATACATCACGCTAGCTGTTACTGTTATACATCACGCTAGCTGTTACTGTTATACATCACGCTAGCTGTTACTGTTATACATCACGCTAATTGTTATACATCACGCTAATTGTTATACATCACGCTAGCTGTTATACATCACGCTAATTGTTATACATCACGCTAGCTGTTACTGTTATACATCACGCTAGCTGTTACTGTTATACATCACGCTAGCTGTTACTGTTATACATCACGCTAATTGTTATACATCACGCTAACTGTTATACATCACGCTAATTATTATACATCACGCTAGCTGTTACTGTTATACATCACGCTAGCTGTTACTGTTATACATCACGCTAGCTGTTATACATCACGCTAACTGTTATACATCACGCTAGCTGTTACTGTTATACATCACGCTAGCTGTTACTGTTATACATCACGCTAGCTGTTACTGTTATACATCACGCTAATTGTTATACATCACGCTAACTGTTATACATCACGCTAATTGTTATACATCACGCTAGCTGTTACTGTTATACATCACGCTAGCTGTTACTGTTATACATCACGCTAATTGTTATACATCACGCTAACTGTTATACATCACGCTAACTGTTATACATCACGCTAACTGTTATACATCATACATCACGCTAACTGTTATACATCACGCTAAATGTTAAAAAATACGCTAAATGTTAAAACGTCCGCTAAATGTCAAAACGTATTCTAAATGTTATACATCACGATAAATGTTATACATCACGCTAACTGTTATACATCACGCTAAATAATGTTATACATCACGCTAACTGTTATACATCACGCTAACTGTTATACATCATACATCACGCTAACTGTTATACATCACGCTAAATGTTAAAAAATACGCTAAATGTTAAAACGTCCGCTAAATGTCAAAACGTATTCTAAATGTTATACATCACGCTAACTGTTATACATCACGCTAAATAATGTTATACATCACGCTAACTGTTATACATCACGCTAAATGTTAAAAAATACGCTAAATGTTAAAACTTCCGCTAAATGTTAAAAATCACTAAACGCTAAATGTTAGGAAATTTAACATGTATACTGTGGAATCCGTGAAACGTTAAATGTTAAATGTCATCAATTTTGTTTGAATTATGTAATGGTACGAACACTGCTGCTTTATTCGGCTCAGTTGCAGACGATATCAGTGTGAAAGAAACATTATTCGGATGTTTTTCATTATAAATTACTTATTTACTATCGGCAGGAACCACCTGTGCAGGGACTGCCACAAGATGACTTGAGAGTATTGTGTTGTATGCTCCGTCCCTCTGGAAATTCTCGGATATCAATTACATGTCCAGAATACAGTGACAATCCAAAAATAGCAGAAATAATTTAAGAACAGAACATATTTTTTTTTTAATAGAACTACTTTTGCATGCACCGGGCGAGTACATCCTCTCCATTTGGAATAATTAAAAACCCACAATAGTTTGACTGACGGATTATCGACAAGTAATGTTGCCAAAGTGACAACACCTTTGCATTTAGATTATAGTGTTTTTTTTACACATTATTATAATACAAAATAAATAATCTTATTAGAACAAATCTTCAGAAATAACATGTGTTATTAAACACTGGCTACGCTATTTAAGAGGCGCATTCCGATGTTGAAGACACTTCTTGAAACCTTACCTATTGACATTTAACTCTTTTTCAAAACATTACCTTTTATGCGCCGTTTGACATTTATCCCTTTAAGAAAAATAACACCCACAAGAGTCATCATTCTTTGCCTTCGTAATGCGTATAATCGGGAGTCAAATTTCAAGAAGCCCCGTTTTGGAGGATACTTGAGGATGTCACCCGCCAATTATTCAGCTTTTCTGCTCAATTGAGTCTCCAAGTATGGCGAAATTGACCAAATGACCACTTGACCGGGTTGACATTACCGACACCCGAAATGTGGTCAAGCTGTCCACGGACAGTTGACTCGCTGATTTATCGTGGTTTATGGTTAATGGCTTTTTTGTCATATATTGTCGCTAGTATTTCTATGTCGTTTCATAACGTCATTTTTCATTTTTTGATATTACTACCAGGCTCGTAACCAGCCCTGAAATTTAACCAAGGCAAATCCCTTCTTAGCGGGGTCTGAGAATTGTACACCGGAAAAACTGTTGATTTCTACATGTGATTTCCAGCGTTTTAGTGCATTCTCGGACTAGATGCACAGTTTGAATTTAGACAACTATATTCATGTCTATTTTAGTGATTTTTATTTTTATACAGTCTGGCGGCCATATTGTTTACATAGCAAAAGTGCACTATTTTCTGTGCCGTTGCCTTACGGTTAACAAAGACGTGATCCCAAAGAATGACGGGATTGGCCGAGTTTCCAAGATTGCGGACCTATCCACACGTGTTATAACATCGGATCACGTCATGAGCTGTTCAACGATAATATAAGAGTCGCCCGATTTCGATAAATTGAATCTTAGATTCGTGTTTGTTTCATAGGAGCAAATATGAACAATGATGAATAATCTGAAATTTACTCTCTAAGGCTAATACAATACAAAATATAAAACATATTCAACTCGTTTCATTTCTTTTCTATGAGACGAACACTCATGGCAGATCCTCTATGCTTGTTTTCTTTTACGAAACCTTACAGAGGTGCATAAAAAAACTGAATGAGACAAATGCACAACGCCCCTACCCATAATATTATTACTAACAAAAGCCGAATAATGGAAGAAAAAAAAAGACATTAAAACTAACTTGTGCATATTATGTTTTATTGCTTTTGTGCAATGGTTGGTCGTAAACGAGTCGTAAATAAATATTATCATAATACCCTGTCTTATCTAGATGCATACGGGTGGTTTCACTCGCGCAGTAAGCGTGGTGAATGCTCTATATAATATCAAGTTTGTGTCTGATGTCGAGTGACTTGGCAACGGATTGAGAAAATAACAACATTAAATGACAAGTATGGCTATAAGTACGACATTAAATGACAAGTATGGCTATAAGTACGCTTTGTGTCGCAGATTTTTGCTCCCACTGATTCACGCTATCGCTAATTCTCGAGGTCCGCGCATTCTGCAGTCAATGGTACGGGTCACTTAAAAAACAACAAGATAGAGTTAAATTACCAGAGTTATTTTCCAAACAAGTTATCCCGTCGTCATTAAGTGTTTGGAATAATCTACCTACACATGTCTTTAAAGGCATTTAAATGTTGTCTCCTCAATACAATGTTTAAGCGTCCCACTGTCCCGTCGTTTTATTTATGCGGCTCACGATCACTTTCTGTAATTCATGCTCGCATTCGAAACTTATGAAGCAACTTTAATAGGGATTTGTATTTGAACCATTTACGCTTATCACCAACATGCGACTGTGGGCAAGAGAATATGCTGCACATTTTCTTTTTAAATGTCGTCGATTTATTGAACAGAGGCGTAACCTGTTTATATCAACCAGACTGTTCTATCCGTTGAACGTTGAACAATTGTGTGTTGGCAATACCGATTTTAGTGATAAAGAAAATGGAATTGTTTTTCTAGCTGTACAAACATATATAAAAGACACCAGGCGTTGTAACAAGTGTATCAAAACCAACTCCGCAGTGTGTTCGGACTGACCCTATCTACTCTTATTAAAACATATTCTGTCTTCTTTTTCTCCGTCTTTTCTTTTTTTCTTTTCTAACACTCAACTATCGTGACAACTGTTTACTTTTACATCTGTAAACTTTAGTTAGTTTATTCCCTGTATTCATCGTTAATTAACGGAAGGGCCGTAACTAATGTTGTACGAACTTGTGGCCCGACCATTTGCATACTTTGTAAAAATAAAAATGCAATAAAATATGTTTAAACCAAATTACCAGTGTTTTTGAAATACGGGAAATATCTACGGAGCAATTTCTCTCCTGAATGAAATGTTTCCGTATTTCAAAACCAGTGGTTATTAAACTATATAATACGCATTTTGTGATGCTATACAAGCAAACAACTTGCCGTTTGCAGGCCCGTAGCCAGCCCTGAAATTTAACTGAGGCAAATCTCTTATTTTGGTGTCCGGTGACATTAACCTCCCTCTCCGCCCTGGATTTTGTTTTGATTTCCTGCAGTGTGTTGCATTTCCCGAACAATGTTTTCAGTTTTAAGCATGGCATATTTTGTCAACGATTGATAATGTATCGATATTTTAGTGTGTGTTTTTATGTAAAGTATATACATTCCCAAAATTCAACCGAGGTAACCGCCTCGGTGTGCCTCAGTATAGCTACGGGCCTGTTTTGTTAATTTTCTTTATTTCATTCGTTCACTCTTTCAAGTAATACGCATTTACTGACATGTATACGGACAGCAGACGGTCAAGTTTTATGGGACAATATACTATTTGTGTTTGACTTATTAATAAATATTATTGTTCTTTTTACTATTATTTACTCATTTACATTATAATACAATTATATATAATTTTATTTCATTTTTGGTATTTAATGTTATTGATGTTGATTTATTTTTAGATTTCTGGGTCTTGTTTTGATTTGTGCCAAAAAAAGTAGTTCCAGATGTCTGGCTGCTGAGAAATATCTCCCAGTGAGACATATTTCCCAGTAGAGCTCTGAATATATATGGCTTTTATATTCACTGGATATAACTACAAACCATCACAAAATGTGTAATATAAAAAACAACAACATGTTTTGCAGTTTCAAATCACAAGTATTGTTAATCAATCTAATGCTATATTCCTTGACTGTCACAATCAGCGATTGCGTCTACATGTCTTCTCTTCTCCGTTCACCATATCATGTTTTTCTGTAATAAATTGATTTGCAATATCATCCCTCAAAACTAGATATTTTATTGCAATGTTAAATTTAGCGATAACATCTGAATTTCATTACGAATAATGAAGGTTGATTTGGGTAATTAATTTGTGTTCCTTTGTAAGCTTGTACTATCCGTCGTTAACAAAGACCGCAGTTCCGGAATGTCGTGAGGCGAATTTAACGTATCGTCGCTATAGAAATTCGCCCTATAAACAGAAATGAGACATACATTGTATTTTTATTGTCCATTATTTATTTGTATTTATCTATTCACTGTAAATCACGACGTACACGGCGACGAGACCATGGACCGAATGAATGACATTATTTATTACTCAGTCGTTATAACGGGGCTCGTTTAGCCGAAATGAGAGACGCGATGAACATACAAGAAAATCAATTTGATAAAATATAATTATTAGATTAAGCCCACGAGCCAGAAGGACCTATCTACCAGTATATGTCTAATGCTGCAGAGTCCTTCTGGTTGTGAATAGCCGACAAATAACTTAAGTTTATCTTGAAAGTCTTGTTCATGTGTACCCTAAGTTTGAAATGGGTTTACGATTTGTATTTGTAAACATTATGAGCTTGAAACACTTGTCGCAACACGTAATATTTAATGCATATTTATGCACCACAATAACTCTTTATTTGAAAGTTCATCTAGTTCGAGGTTGACTCCCAAATTACGAAATTGATTGTATGGCGTCATAAACGTTTTTTTTCCATGATTTTTACTTACTTTTCATTTTTCAAAACTTTAATACAAATCGTACTCCACGGTACGGACGAAGCGTGCATTTGATCGTGTGATAGGAAAGTAATTTGGAATACACGGGGTGTCATACACGGGGAAATCCAATTCAGTTGCAACGCCACTACGACCAGACTGGGAAACGAACCCGGGTTGTATTTGTTGGACTCGTGTGCGTAATATATTAAACAACTTGATCATCGGGTTTTATAAATATTGGAGCATGATGGCACTGCACGAGTTTACTAAGTATGGGGTCGTGGTGGCGTTTCACGGGTTTACTTAGTATGGGGCGTGGTGGCGTTTCACGGGTTTACTTAGTATGGGGCGTGGTGGTGGTGTACGGAGTTACTACTTATGGTGCGTGGTGTTTGTGCACGGGTTTATTAAGTATGGGGATGTGGTGGCTGACCATACTTCTTAACATATATGTGTGAAGAAGGAGATTGAAACGTGACACAGAGAATACTTGTTTACACAATTTCTTAAGACATTAATTTCAACATCCATTCAAGTCTCCATTGCAAAGTTTGTAAACAGCGTGTTATTTTAGAATGTATTTGAATTGGGGTTTTAAGGCACACCAACACATGAAAAGGTTATATAGCGCCTTACAGGCATGAACATGCCAGGCTCATCTTCCATGTACATCGAGATAAAATATGGAAAATGGGCCTAGACCCTTCTCACCCTGCACTGCAGAGTTGCTGCAAATTCTATCGTAGAAACTCCATTTACGCTGGAGCCACGTTATTGTTTTTCTGCCACTGCTCTTTTGATGCGAACGAGATAGCACCTGAAACAATGCAGGGATCATGATGAAGACCTTTAATGAACATGAACAAAATAAGATAAAATGAACATGAATTTGGGGGGGGGGGGGGGGGGGGGATTCTACCCCTCTGCCTACCCCTCTAAAGGGATCTATAGTGGCCCTATTCTTTGCCCCGTGACCAAACGGGTGCCCCCGGGAACTACAAGGCCATCACCATTCACTCACCTATTGGCACCAGAAGCGTCATATATTAAAGGACACACGGCAATCTTGATAGTTTTAAAACTCGCGATGTCCTGTTAGTTTTTCACATAACTTGTATTTGAATTTATTTATGTTTTACATCGATTGTAACAAAAGCTCATTCAACTTAATGTAATCGCTCTCGATGTCTTCTTGTGTAGAACCAACCAATGCAGATTAAGTGTCTGGCTCAGGGTCACATCATATCTTGTTCTTAGCGGGGATCGAACCCACGACGTTTCGATCCTGGGTCCAACGTTCTTCCATTAGCGCTCTGAACTGTTCAACGATTGATGTTAATTATAAGCATAGTATACAGCCAATAAGTTTTGCGTATTACTAACTGTTGATTATATTGCACCCATAATAATATTTAAACCTTTGTAGAAATAAGAAGAAAAAATAAAAACTCAAACTTTTATTTAATTATATGTAAGCAGATTTAAAGTCAAAATGATACTGTATTAATAAATCGAGATGCTAATTTCAATGCTTGATGAAAACTTCAAGATTGGCCCTTTAACAAAGAGGGTAACATATGGAACATCACTCGAGGAGAAATTGCTATGTCATTAAACAGAGAAGACGGGATTTACAATTCTATTTTTGGAGAATTTTGGAATACAGAAAACTACATAGCGTGGGTGTTGAAACAGAAACCTTAAAAAGGTAAACAGGGCGTTACTTTTGGGGGATATTATCTTACTATGCTTTCGTGTTTTTTTTTAAACAGTATATACACCGTGATCTGTATTTTAGAGGAAATAATGTTTAGTGACAAGGTTGTTTTTTTCACTGCTCATACATATACTCGGTAAAAAAAGTTTTGGACCAGGGAATATAAAGTCATATAAAAATAAAACTAGTGGACAGAATTTAAGTATCTTTTTTTAGTAACCAGGGTCTACCATACCCGGTTAATTTGGTACCAGAAACATTAAATTTCAAACAAGATTTGATATTTAAAAAATATCGCGAACACACAAAGGGTCTGTAAAAAATGTTGCAAAGTCCATTAAAAGTAACAGTTACAGACATTCGAGTAACCAATAAAAAGATTATTTTTTTTTGGCAAACTTTCATTGTAAACGATGATTATTGTTGATTGTTGATCTATTGTGAATTATCAACTGATATAGTAAGGGTTATGTTCGAATGTCATTGTTCAGCGATCATTGTACGGGTTCGAACACTGCCATGGTCCAAAACTTTTTTTACAGAGTATACATGCACAGGAGCGTTTTGAAATAATGGATGTGTTGGGGGTTGGCAGAGCAACGCAATACGGCCGGGGTGGGAAGGAGAAGGGGTGACTCCAGTACACAGGACCACTGGCCACATACCCTTCCAAACAACAAAGCAAATGGCGATATTAATCAAGTCTTTAGAGTTTAGCCATTATTCTTTATAAGCCAACATTGTGTTTGGAAATCATTAATTTTCCGAAAAAGAAATTCCAGAATTGATCTTTCCCACGACAAGCGTCTTAAGATCATTGATTGTTTTTTAAGACGCTTTACCGTTATTTTCCGTTAATCCGTAACGCTATCCTACAAACATTTTTCGGCAAAATCAATCGTTTTTTTATATTATCAGTTTAATCAGTATTCAGGGATAATCGTTTATATGTTTGAAATATTCAAATATCAACAACTCTCTCAATAGAGTATTTATTTTTCCACAAAACAACCTTTTAGAAAACACGCGTTCTGTTTTCCCTTTGAAGTATTTTCTTTTTTCACGTCAAGGTTAGCTTGGCCTATTCATTAATCGCGTATTTAATTCGGATTTAGGGAAAATGCAATTATCGAGAAAACCACAAGTAAACCTGCATTTTATTTAAGACATAATCGTAGTTTTGGGAGTAGTTTTCTTATTTGCTTAATTCTGAATCATATCAACGTTGCGATCTTAATCACTATTTTAAGAAAGGCTTTACCTGTTTTCCGAAAATGGCTTTTTTCAAAAAGGATTTAACGGTAAACATTAATTTGTTGACTCGACGTCTTTTTTTTTCGTCTTTTTTTTCTATAATTATGATTGTATAGATATACGTATTACATGCACGCTTAAGTATGAGATCACATATAAGCGTGTGTGCCTTTTAAGTTATACGGCTTGCTTTGAAAGACTTTGCAACGTCGTCTACATTCAGACAAATCCAATTGTTTTTATCTGAAAACTAATGAAATTGGCGAATATTCGGTGGAAGTAAGCAATATGGCGGGAGACATAATGCTAAAATTGCCTTTAGTTTGAGTCTAGGAAAGGGTTTAACATTCGTATACTCACAGGGATTTAATCGTGAAAAAAGCGAAATTTAGAGAATCATGATGAATAATCAACGTTTTGTTATACAAACTCTTCTAAATGAGTACAGGGCAGTTCAGGAACACGTTCAATGCCCATTCGCAACATCTCGTTCACTTCTTCGACGCATGATTCCAAAAAATGGCGGATTGGCCGAGTTTGCACGAAAATGCTCATTTTACACGAGCTGTCACCAGTTAAACAACATACTGTGAAACCAATGATATGCATTTCTGTCATTAAACATACCTAGCCAATACAATGATGGCCCAGCTGAATGTTTTTTACCAGTTTTCATTAGAAATAAAAAAAATCTTCATTTCCATGCCAAAAACAATGTAATCCAGCCATGGATTGCCTTTTTATGCCTTGCTCCATGTAGGATTTTTTTTCAAGAGCTGCTTTCGAGGACTACGACCCCGGAAGCAAAACAATACCGGTCCAACACCGATTGGTTCAATGTCTGATTGCAAATACAGGAATTAAGACAACATTACAATCAACTGATATAAGGGTACATTTGCTCCCGTTTGACTTTAAGGTTTGGCTAACATTAGCAACATATATGTATAGTACACGTTGGCTGATATCTGTGTTTTAGTTTTTTAATGTTTCGACTTGTCATGTTTTCGACCCCGAAACCACGCAACTATATGTTTCGAAATATTTGTTCTTTTGACCCCGTAACCACGCAACAATATGTTTCTAATTTCGTTCTTTCCTCCCCGAAACCATGCAACTATATGTTTCAAATATTCGACCCCGAAACCACGCAACAATATGTTTCTAATTTCGTTCTTTCCTCCCCGAAACCATGCAACTATATGTTTCAAATATTCGACCCCGAAACCACGCAACTATATGTTTCAAATATTCGACACCGAAACCACGCAACTATATGTTTCAAATATTCGACCCCGTAACCACGCAACTATATGTTTCAAATATTCGACCCCGTAACCACGCAACTATATGTTTCAAATATTCGACCCCGTAACCACGCAACTATTGTTTCAAATATTCGACCCCGTAACCACGCAACTATATGTTTCAAATATTCGACCCCGTAACCACGCAACTATATGTTTTGAATTTTCGTTCTATTCTGTAATAGTATTCATTGTGTCTGCTGAACCAACTGTCTCGTGCATTTCCGTAAACCGGTTACTTCGATTACGGTATTTACCGAATATGGAAAATGATTAGGCAGTTCCGATTGTCACGGATCTAGTGGAGTCCATGGGGCTAAAGGTCGCTTTCCTCACCGTATATACTGGTTCCCACCTTCTGTTATTTACACACGTTGAGACAACTCAAGCCATCAAAAAGCAAACATTCCTAATTAAGTCCCCTTTAAATTGTTGGCTTCAACCATCAATGGTTGACCAGAACTATACAGAAAACAAAACGGATTGCAGTTTTATTCTGATTGCAAACAAAATGTAAAACATAAATAACCACTGAGACTGGAACAAGTAACTCATTGCTACTGGCATTATAGCTGCATTTTAAGCCAGACCCCTAATTCCCCAAGAAAAGCCTGATGTACTCCCTTTAAGGGTGTGTGCAGTGTGTGACTTAAACGCATTGTTGGCGTGATGGTTGAGCCCCTGCTTCGAATGCGGAAGGTCGTGTGTTCAATCCCAGGTTATGTCATACCAAAGACTTCATACAAATGGAGCTTGTAACTCCTTGTTTGAGGCTCAGCATATAAAGCGTAGTTCTAGGACTGGTCGGCACAGTGTCTGTATAATGTGACTGAGTGGGATATCATGACAAGACTTATATTAGTGTCTACGGCGTCACGGGTATTCCAGTTTGGCAGCTCCATAAAATTGAGCATAGAGCCCACTGCTCCAAGTAGACACCGCCGTGATATCACTGAACTATTGTTAAACATACTGATTTCAACTTGCACTCTAATACACAGTTTATAAAAGAACAGTTTAACAGTTAAACACTTCTTGACAGAACATACTCTTTTCATAATATGTGAATAGGGCTATGTTTACGGAAGGAAAAATGCAATTTCATAACAATCGTCATTTTTAGTTGAAATCTTGAATCTCATTTTTTTTATGTTTACAAAATCTTACATGTTTTATTCTCCGTTTCCATAGTAATACCAGAACAACAATACACACTTTGTCGAACAAACATTAATGAAGGTGAGAGTAAATATATAATTCATTGATCAAACATGGATGACACTGTGGAATGCTGGGTAAATTAAAAATCCCCGTACAGCAAACACCTTTTGTTTACCTCTTCCTTGTGTAACAAAAGTAATTCTGCAAATGAGGGTTCTGGATTGTATTATAGGACGCGAGGTGTCGTGAAAAAACATAGGGGATAAAACCCGCATGTTTTATGGGAGTTGTAAATTGACCCCCAAAAAAAACAACAAACAAAAAAAACCTATACAAATCTGGTATAAATATTCTTATCAGCATCCAAAAATACAAATATAATTAGAAATAAATAATGAACAATAAATGAAAAATACAATTTATATCTCGTTCGTTCGCTAACTCGTTCGTTCGTTTGCTAGCTCGTTCGTTCGTTCGTTCGTTCGTTCGCAAGAGTGACTGAGTGAGTGAGGTTCATTCGTTCGTTTGCAAGAGTGAATGAGTGAGTGATTGAGTGAGTGGGTGAGTGAGTGAGTGAGTGAGTGAGTGAGTGAGTGAGTGAGTGAGTGAGTGAGTGAGTGAGTGAGTGAGTGAGTGAGTGAGTGAGTGAGTGAGTGAGTGAGTGAGTGAGTGAGTGAGTGAGTGAGTGAGTGAGTGAGTGAGTGAGTGAGTGAGTGAGTGAGTGAGTGAGTGAGTGAGTGAGTGAGTGAGTGAGTGAGTGAGTGAGTGAGTGAGTGAGTGAGTGAGTGAGTGAGTGAGTGAGTGAGTGAGTGAGTGAGTGAGTGAGTGAGTGAGTGAGTGAGTGAGTGAGTGAGTGAGTGAGTGAGTGAGTGAGTGAGTGAGCGAGCGAGTGATCGAGTGATTGAGTGAGTGAGTGAGAACGAACGAACGAACGAACGAACGAACGAACGAGGGAGCGAGCGAGCGAGCGAGCGAACGAACGAACGAACGAACGAACGAACGAACGAACGAAAGAAAGAAGAACGAACGAAAAAAACGAACGAACAAACCAATGAACCAACGAAGGAAGATACACTCCATTTTATATTTAAATCAATACTAGTACATTAACTCGGAATACGGATTCGGCGTTGCAACTCAAATAACGATTGCATTTGAATCAACAAAACGTGATGGTAGTTACTCTCTGGTGAGATTTTCCCTATCCCACAGGGTGAGATTTCCCCTATCCAACAGATGAGATTTCCCCTATCCAACAGATGAGATTTCCCCTATCCAACAGATGAGATTTTCCCTATCCAACAGGGTGAGATTTCCCCTATCCAACAGATGAGATTTCCCCTATCCAACAGATGAGATTTTCCCTATCCCACAGGGTGAGATTTCCCCTATCCAACAGATGAGATTTTCCCTATCCAACAGGTGAGATTTCCCATATCCCACAGTTGAGATTTCCCCTATCCCACAGGGTGAGATTTCCCCTATCCAACAGATGAGATTTTCCCTATCCAACAGATGAAATTTCCCTATCCAACAGATGAGATTTCCCCTATCCAACAGATGAGATTTCCCCTATCCCACAGGGTGAGATTTCCCATATCCCACAGTTGAGATTTCCCCTATCCCACAGGGTGAGATTTCTCCTATCCAACAGGGTGAGATTTCCCCTATCCCACAGGGTGAGATTTCCCCTATCCCACAGGGTGAGATTTCCCCTATCCCACAGGGTGATATTTCTCCTATCCCACAGGGTGAGATTTTCCCTATCCCACAGGGTGAGATTTTCCCTATCCCACATGGATACGCTTATATAAATCCACATGGGGGAATAACTCTATCTCACGTAACTGGAAATGGGAGAAATGTTTCCACATAATGTGTCACAGTAACAAATTGGGACAGTAGCCTCAGGTGGGAGTACATGAAAGATGTCGTTTTCTATCATACTTGCACCCACCGGGGAGCGAACCCACGCCGTGCAGAGATGTGTGGCTCTACAACTCAGTCTTACCCACTGAGCTCCCACGGCCACTCACAATGAAACACATTCAACGTTAGTCCCGTCACGTGACGTAGAGTTATCGTTCGTGCCTTTCTTAACGTTTGTATGAGGCTATATAAAAGATGACTTAAATACTTCGGACTATTTCATTAAAATATACAAGGTACACCAGGAAGGGACTTCTGAAACTAAACACGCACACATTGATACAAAATTGAGTTTAAGGAACCAAATTTCGGAAAATAGTGTTCACCCACAGATGTTTATTAAAATGCCTTTCTTCAGGTCCCGGGTATGTTTTAATGGAACAGCCCTTATACACATGTCACCGAATGAATAATGCTTACTATTGTTGTTCCCTTTAGGTCAGATACCACTATTGATTTGGGGCTTCTGATTGGTTGAAAAAAGTATAGGGTCTATTAGGGCATATAGTCAGATTGTAAGGTAGATTCTGATTGGATTAAATTACCCAAATCATAACAAATCCCCATAAAACATCAAAATATTATGTTTCCATCATAAAACATGTTGATTTATGATAATTTGACTAAAATTTGCATTTTTATGGATACAATTTTACTGAGAGTATATTTGCAAAAAGTAAAAATTCTTTACGGCCATTCTGGGGGTGGGCACCTTCAGTGCACTTTTAGAGGCTGAAAGCATCAGATTATTCCCAATTTGCTGGTCATTTTTGAGTGTCTCTAAGATAGTTCTTTAAAAAAAGTTAGGTTTTATCATCCATTCCGATATAGGAATATGGGTTGTAGACCAAAAGGCTATAATGGAGGCCTTTGGGAAATGCAATAGTGGTATATGACCTAAATAGAGGTCAAATTCAATTAGCTAAAATACTCCATAATTGCGATATTTATTATAATGATAAACAACCCCCATTTAGGTGTACTATTTCTGAAATCTTGAATAGCAAATCTTTCAAAAACCGAGCCGTGTTACATCAATACATTAACGCTAGTTCTGTTCACGTGTGTCGGCTTATCTTTACTAATTTATCTTCATCTCCAAATAGGTGTACTCGTGGCTTCTAAGTTGCACCTCGTGCTTTGTACAACTTCTAAGATGCGCCCCGTGCTTTTGTAAACTTTGATTTGTATTAAGAGCGTCCCGTATTGTGAACATCGCGAGACTCGCATTACGATATGAATAGTTTACATAAGGGATTTATCCCGTTATCCTCCTTTTATGAGAAACCGTGAGAATTTGATTTCTCTATATAGTAAATGCCTACATGATATGTGTCGTTACTCAGCTTTTTTTATGCAAATGGACCAGGGAATATGTGGGGAAGGTAAACACTGTCGAAAAGTAATTTCTCCTCTGACAAAAAACGCTTTGAAAACATTTAAGCTGGTGGATATGCTTTAATATATTTAATTTACCAAAAGAAAGGTCAAAAATAAAGGCAGTGAGGTTGTGAAATAGGGAAATTTTAACCTCGGAATCAGAATTGCAAAAAGGAACTCGACAAATGAGATTTCTCTCTCTGACATGAATACCCATTATGGATTCTCAGTTTAATCTCACTAATACCCTGAAATAAAAACAAATGGAAATTTGATATATTAATGGCTCAATGCAATCTTGACTTATTTTTAAACTCGCGGCGTTCCGTTAGTATATCTCCAAAACTGGCATTTTGAAAATTATTATTTGAAGCATTTGAATCTTTGAAAGCAAATCATGTTTGCAAATTACCAGTTGTTGATTATATGGCCGCGTTAATCTATTTAAACCTATGGTGGTATATTTTATTTAATTATAAACAAGTAGGTATAAAGCTGACATGATACTGGTTTAATAAATCGAGCTGCTGTTTGAATGTTGGATTAATTCTTTAAGATTGCAATGTTTCCATTGTAAAGGTCTTGAAATGATGTGTGTATTGACGAGGTTATTTATAAGTTCCAGTTTGTTTGTATGGTGTTTAACGTCATTTTCAACACATATAAGCTTATATATGACGGTCGATATTTTTGTGGTGGAAGAAGACCACCAAATTTTCCTGGGTAGAACCAGTACTGTACACCTCCCGCCATCCGTAAGAATCGACACTTCCTTTCCTCACTAACAAGTCGAGCTCCCAGTGGGATTGGAACAATCAGCGACGAGAGTCTATAAGGTTTACAACGCAACGTCGTTAACCTCTCGGCCACGGAGACACTGTTACAGTTAGTAAACGGATTGTTGAATAGTTTGACTAATTTGCATACTCAATAGCTTCCCATATCCATCATTAACTCCTCTCTCCAGTAGGTAGTGAAAACCACGCTGGCTATAAAGGTACTGGATTCGATCTGAAAGAATAATGGGTGTCAATCCAAATACGAGTTAAACCATCATAATAATGTTTCAGTTGCATAGTCAATGGATACATGTACTAAATTAGACCCTATACCAGAAATTCTTTTTCTGAAACAACACAAACAACATTAAAGGGTCACACGGCAATCTTGTTTTTTTAAAAACTCGCGGCGTCCCGTTAGTTTTTCTACATCAATTGCATTTGTTCAATCATTAATATTAATTATAAGAATTGTATAAAGCAAATTTTTTCGCATATTACTATCTGTTGATTTCATTTTTTCAATAATATATTCAAACCTAATATAAAATAACGAAGAAAAGTTGAAATCTCAAAATTGTATTTAAATATATGCAAGCAGGTTCAAACGCCAAATGATACTGGATTAATAAATCCAGAGACTAATTGTAATGCTTGATAAATATTTCCAGATTGCCATGTGTCCCTTTAAAAATGGGTTGGCTAGTAGATAAACAATTTTATTTAACATATATGAATATATACACCTAAACACTCGTGTCCTGCCTTTTTGCTGTTATTTCTTCACCACCGTCTGCTTATCATGGAGAGTCCCCATTTATACACACTTCACCAGTGGTGCATTATATGTACACTTTTCAGCTCTTTTATGACAAAATTTGAAATTCTTTGGTTGCGTACACCCCCCTTTTCTAAAAAGCGTCCATTGACACTGCTCTATTCATGTACCGCTAATGCAATTTGAATCCCTTACTCGGTCCTTTTGTGTGTTAAGAAATGAAATATTTATTGCATATTCTTTAGGTACAGTTAAGAAATATTCTCCCACGATATTCAATACATTTTTATTTTTGTCTATTGTGCTGAAAAGATAGCCAGATCAAACGCATTAAGTTATAGACTGCTTTCCTATAGATAATGTTCCGTCATGGGACGAAATTGGACGAAATGGAATTCATAGCACACTGTTTGTGGTTATATATACGTTATGGGACATTGACCGAATGCACGCATAAACGTACATTTCAATGATCACATCGTTCGCAGTAAATGTACACGAGTGCTTAATATCATTTATTATTTAAGCTGGCAAATATGATATGTATCAGGGGCGAAGCTGACCTGAAATGCATATATAGGCCCGACAAACTAGTGGAGTTCGGGCGCATGACCACCACCCGCCCCCACCCCAACCCCCCCCCCCCCCCCCCCCGCCCCCCGGGTGCATTACCCCATGTCTTATAGTTATTGTGTCTAGTCTTAAAGTGACTTCGTACAGTCTTAAGATGATTGCGTCTAGTGAGAGTGATTGGTTCTAGTCTAAGAGTGAGTGGTTCTAGTCTAAATGTGATTGTGTCTAATCTATGAAAGATTCAGATTGGTTCTAGTCTAAATGAGAGAGGTTCTGGTCTAAGGGTGATTACGTCTAGTCTAAGAATGATTGCGTATAGTTTAAAAAAGATTGCGTCTATTGAGAGTGATTGGTTCCAGTCTAAATATGAGTGGTTCTGGTCTAAGAGTGATTGCGTCTAGTCTAAGAATGATTGCGTCTAGTCTAAAAAAGATTGCGTCTAGTGAGAGTGATTGGTTCCAGTCTTAATATGAGTGGTTCTGGTCTAAGAGTGATTGCGTCTAGTCTAAGAATGATTGCGTCTAGTCTAAAAAAGATTGCGTCTAGTGAGAGTGATTGGTTCCGGTCTAAATGTGAGTGGTTCTGTTCTAAGCGTGATTTGCGTCTAGCGAGAGTGATTGGTTCTAGTCTAAATGAGAGTGGTTCTAGTCTAAGTGTGATTGCGTCCAGTCTAAGCAAGACTGCGTCTAGTGAGAGTGATTGGTTCTTGTCGAAGAATGATTCCGTCTAGTAAGAATGATTGGTTCTAGTCTAAGTGTGATTGTGTCTAATCTATGAAAGATTCAGATTGGTTCTAGTCTAAATGTGAGTGGTTCTGGTCTAAGAGTGATTGCGTCTAGTCTAAGAATGATTCCGTCTAATGAGAGTGATTGATTCTAGTCTAAGAGTGATTGCATCTAGTCTTAGAAAGATTGCGTCTAGGGAGCGTGATTGGTTCTAGTCTAAGAGTGATTGTGTCTAGTGAGCGTGATTGGTTCTAGTCTAAGAGTGATTGTGTCTAGTGAGAGTGATTGGTTCTAGTCTAAGAGTGATTGGTTCTAGTCTAAGAATGATTCCGTCTAGTGAGAGTGATTGGTTCTAGTCTAAGAGTGATTGCGTCTAGTCTTAGAAAAATTGCGTCTAGTGAGAGTGAGTGGTTCTAGTCTAAGAATGATTCCGTCTAGTCTAAATGTGAGTGGTTTTGGTCTAAGCGTGATTGGTTCTAGTCTAATAATGATTCCGTCTAGTGAGAATGATTGGTTCTAGTCTAAGAGTGATCGCGTCTAGTGAGAGTGATTGATTCTAGTCTAAGTGTGATTGCGTCTAGTGGGAGTGATTGATTCTAGTCTAAGAGTGATTCCATCTAGTGATTGGTTCTAGTCTAAGAATGGTTGCGTCTAGTGAGAGCGATTGGTTCAAATCTAAGAGTGATTCCGTCTAGTAAGATTGATTGGTTCTAGTCTAAGAGTGATTGCGTCTAGTCTTATAAAGATTGCGTCTAGTGAGAGCGAGTGGGTCTGGTCTAAGAGTGATTGCGTCTAGTCTAACAATGATTCCGTCTAGTAAGAGTGATTGGTTCTAATCTAAGAGTGAGTGGTTCTGGTCTAAGAGTGATTGCGTCTAGTCTAACAATGATTCCGTCTAGTAAGAGTGATTAATTCTAATCTAAGAGTGAGTGGTTCTGGTCTAAGAGTGATTGCGTCTAATCTAACAATGATTCCGTCTAGTAAGAGTGATTGGTTCTTATCTAAGAGTGAGTGGTTCTGGTCTAAGAGTGATTGCGTCTTATCTAACAATGATTCCGTCTAGTAAGAGTGATTGGTTCTAATCTAAGAGTGAGTGGTTCTGGTCAAAGAGTGATTGCGTCTAATCTAACACTGATTCCGTCTAGTAAGAGTGAGTGGTTCAGGTCTAAGAGTGATTGCGTCTAGTCTAACAATGATTCCGTCTAGTAAGAGTGAGTGGTTCTAGTCTAAGAGTGTTTTTGTCTAGTCTAAAAAAGATTCCGTCTAATGAGACTGGTTGGTTTTAGTCTAAGAATGAATCCATCTAGTGAAAGTGATTGGTTTTGGTCTAAAAGTGATTGGTTTTGGTCTAAGAATGATTATATCTAGACTAAGAGTGGTTGGTTCTAGTGTAAGAGTGATTGGTTCTAGTCTAAGAGTGATTGTTTTAGTCTTAGAATGATTATATCTAGATTAAGAGTGGTTGGTTCTAGTGTAAGAGTGATTGGTTCTAGTCTAAGAGTTATTGGTTTGGGTCTAAGAGTGATTGGTTTCGGCCTAAGAGTGATTGGTTTGTCTAAGAGTGATTGGTTTTAGTCTAGTAATAAATCCGTATAGTGAAAGTGAGTGGTTCTTGTCTAAGAGTGAGTGGTTCTAGTCTTAGAGTGATTGGTTCTAGTCTAAGAATGATTATATCTAGACTAAGGGTGGTTGGTTCTAGTCTAAGAGTGAGTGGTTCTATTCTTAGAGTGATTGGTTTTAGTCTTAGGAGTGATTGGTTTTTATATGAGTTATTGCACCTAGTCGTCAGTTTAGTATTTTAGTGATTGCTGTCCTCATATAAACTGATGTGATGTGTAAAACCACGTATAAGGCGGTAAGGCATTTATAACGTTATACGGACATGACTGCAGAATATACTGTTAGTGATTGCGCGTTCGTTCTTTAAAAAATCCCAAATTCATTACGCATGACTCCATACACTTTGCTATAATATCTGTTTGGTCATTTATGATGAATCAATTGGACAAGATAAATGGGTCTTTCTAATAAACGATTATATTTGATCGATTATTTCAATTATCTGCTGTAATGAGCTAAAACGACTATAAATGGAAAATTGTCAATGGATTTTGTTAGTCTTTATCATTCCTTCCACCATAATTACGGTCAATAGCTAGTTGTCATGTCATGATGATGGTAATGACCCATAATAAGGCTTTTAGAAAAGAAAAAAACTCATAAATTACAAAATTATGACCCATTGCCGTTCCTTATACATGTGGACTTTTTCTACTTAATGTATGAATTATTGGTATTTTCAAATTAAAATATAAACACAAATTCCGGTTTAAAAGGATATGATGGCAATCTCGATTGTTAAAGAAAGTCTCGGAATCACGGTCTTTTTTTTCTACACAATTTAACTGTTTACAAATCAAATTCGATCATGTCTTAAATAGTGAATATTAACATATTATTTCGAAAGTGTTGAGTAGAAATACTGAAAATGGGTTCCGTTGGAATCAACAAACACAAACAAGAGAGAAAAGTAGCAGACTCGGTTTTATTGAGTCTGTTCGTGAGAGGTTACCTCTCACGGTCGATAGCGCCGGCTTAAGCGATATTTTATTTTAAAAATCATAAAGTGAGTGCTTGAGGATCCCAAAGGGTCAGTAAGTAATAACAGTATTGGTTTGTAGTCGGGAGAGTTTTTAAAACTTCACACAGCATTAAAGAAACTCTAGTGTAAATGCCAGTACTTACTGAAAAGGTGATCAACACAAACAAGAGAGGCAAGTAGCCGACTCGGTCTTATTGAGTCTGTTCATGGCAGGTAATATAATCTGCAACTTTGCAATAAGTTTAGTAAATCCCGTGATCAAATGTGAGACGAAATATGGTTGTACGTGTCGTTTACACATCACATTAGTTTATATGAGGACAGCAACCTCAGAAGGAGATGAGATGAAGGATGAAGTTTCCCATCAGACATGCCTCTGACAGGAAGTGAATTCATGCGTGGCAGAGGTAGGTGGTTCTTCCAATAGTATAACTAATTTAGGTAAAAGTTGTTACCTTTCATTATGTAGTCCCGCCTTAATTCCGTTAACGATGGGAAAGCTTATATTAGCAGGATTGTATAAAGGATATTTCGACAATAAAACACATTTAAAAAAAAAATACTGAAAAAAATGCAATAACCTATGTACAATTACCTATTAAATGTTTTAATTTTAAAATATTCAAACTTTTAAAGCCGAAATTAAGATTTTATTTCATACCCCAGCCAACCCCGTTTTCGCTTATTGGAGAAGGCGTTGGATGGGGTATGAAAGTTAATACTCGGACCACGTAATGTAATGACGGAAGGGGCGATTGCTACCTTTAGCGGAAGTTGCTAACTTTAACGCTGATATTGTTAATTGTGGCGGAGGTCGCTACCTTCGTTGTTGTTACAGTCTTATTCATTAATGGGGTACATCAGGCCTTTTCTATAAAAACATCTACTATTTAAAAGTTTCAGTTTTCTGGTGTTAACACCACGTTGGTTAGATCTAAAAGTTCAATTCACTATTATCGGGGTTCGAATGCTTTTAATTAACCCTGGGGCGTAACCTGGGATAGCAATTATTACTGTGCAGGGAGAATTTTATTTTTAGACCTTCATTACCGGTATGCTTCGTCCAGTAGAAAATATCATTATTTGTTAGTTTTAAAAGTGTATGAAAGTTGAAATTTGGAAACGGCCGAACACGATAAATACAAAATATTGCAGTCTCGGTTTGGTTGAGACACGCCTCCTGAACCCCATACGACCCACACGAACAGCCTGCCGCACCCCCTTTAAGAAACCACCAAGAAAGACGAATCACTTCTGGTGACCCGCATGACCCTTTAACAGGTGAAACTTAGTTAACACTAGACGTGCCGTTAGATGCACAACCTATATCTACGCGATTTTTAATGTAAAATATTAAATACTCAATATTACTGCATTTATATGTATGCAAAGCTATTTTATGAATGTTGAATGTTGTTTAACGGCTCATCAACACAGTATAGGTTATTTAGAGCCGCCCCAGAGAGAGGGGAAGGATACATAGGAATCCGGGAACCTGCCCTGCTCTTATTATCGAATAGATTCCTATGGTTCTTTAACGTGCTCGGTGGATAGACCGATACACGGGACCGCCCGGTTTACGTCCCCATCCGACGGACGAGCTATTTTATGAGTATTCTAAGAAGCAACAAGGTTCGTATTCCAGTTCTGTAAATTATTAATTATGATCAAAACAATATCTTGAATAAAATGCTGCCCAGCCGTTTATTGCTGCCGGAGAACTACGAGTTTTTACGATTTTATCGGACATGCGCAATGCCCAATCGGAACTCTTCGCCAATTTCCGTACTCGGGAATAGTGGCTCGGAGAGTATTGGGTGCCGCTCAATGGTTTTTTGCATCAAAATGCAGCATTTGGTTCGGTTTTCGATTGTAGCTCTCCGCAAAATAGTGCTCTTCTATATAATGTTGTATTGATGAAAATATTGCAGATTAGTGAGTGATTTTGATCAATTTCTTGATATTTTATCGCTATGACCGATAAATTATACTTTTTAACAAAATAAATCCCGTAGTTGAAATCCAGACGTTTCGGCCCCAAACAGGTCGTTCGGTCCCAAACAGTTCGTTCCATATAATGACTGACAGTTTGGAAGCATTTGTTGAGTTTTCCAAATATATACTTTAATATTACGGTTGAATTGAAGGGAAAGGAGGAAGAGACATTGTAATTATGATTATATCTTATTATGGGAGTGATTGTTTACCGTTTTGTCAGTCGAGAGTGATATGTCAGCTGCATGCATATATGAACTTGATATTGTATCAGTAAATCAATTAATAAAACTCTAAACAAAGAAAGATATGACTCATGAAGTCCATACTGACGTCCATGGCGTCCATGGTACTTGATATATTGTTAAATTACGCTTATATGGTCTGCAAGTATATTTTTTTTCTCCAATCCACAGACATTAGGGTACACCTTTGACATGAGGGTTAGTTTATTGCAAGATATAGATCTTATATATATATCATCTAGTGAAAACATTCCAGATATCATATATTTAATATAAACAATATGAACATAGTTTATTTAAGACTATGTGATCAATGATTACATCAAATGTATTTATTTTATAAGGGCTTCTTGAAGCATCAAACATTTTTAAAATGTTTAAATTTCAATCGGAGGCTCTAGTGTGTTTTACAAAAGATGGTTTACAGGAGGAATAACTTTTATCAATGACATTTTAAACAAAAATGGAAATCTTTATTCATACATAGAATTGAATGAACACTATAATATACAGTCCAATTTTCTTGAATATGAAGGTATTATAACTGCTGTCAGGAATTATTTGGCAAACCTGAATATTGTGCATCTAGCCTGTAACAGCCAAACCTATTCGTCCACTAATCCTATCCTTAATTCTACAAAATGAGAAAGGATGTCGAAACATATATGACATCATGATTAGAAATAATATATATCCCAAAGCATTAAGTAAATGGAAAATGAAGAAATGTTCCAAACTTTGAATTTGAAAGATTATATGCCTTACCTTATTAAAAAATAACAAAAGATCCTAAGTTACCTTGGTTTAATTTAGAATCAACCATAGGATATTTGGAACAAATTACCTTTTATCTAAAATGAATATTAATAATAACGATATGTGCAGCTTTTGCAAAAATACACCTGAAACTATCCAACATCTGTTTTGGAACTGTGGAGCAGTAAATGAATTCTGGTCAAAACTTCAAACTTATCTTACAGAAAAATGCAATACAGCATTCGTAACTTTAACAGAAACAGATATATTTATTTGGAAATAGTAAATTTAATACAGTTTTGAGCAAAATCATCATGCAAGCAAAACTTTACATTTATCGAAACAAGATGCAACGTCAAATTCCGCAGCTTAACCTTTTTAAAACGTATATAATATCTTTGTACAAAGTTGAGAAACTAATCGCATATAAAAACTTAAAAATGAATACGTTTGAAACCATGTGGAGTCAATGCCTTGCTGGTATAGAGACAATTTACTTTGTTGATTTTTCCAGTATCAAACTGCAGCAAATAAACTTAATGTTTTCATTCTGGGACATGCAAAGCTTAGCTTACTAATTAGAAATAACATACCCTTGCTTATATCTTGATCTTCCTTAATCAACCTTGTTTTTTATAGAAAAAATAATAATTTTGGAAGTTGTGTATATTAATCCTTTAAAACTACATGTATCCTAAAACATTGTCCTTTGATAATGGATTTATAAACAGATATATTACACAGTATGGGTTATTGTTTTTTTCTCTTTCCAAAAACAAAATATGAGAAAAAATCAGTGTAGCATGAAACAATATTTATTTTTGATACTATAACATTAAAATTATCTGTGTAAAGCAAGTCTGTATGTATTGACAGTGTGGGTTTTACACCGGGTTTTGAAACAAAAAATATTTTCTTTAGGGCTGGCATGGCGCAGTCGGTAGCACGGCGGATTTGTAACCGGAGGCCCCGGGTTCAATCCTCCGTGGCGCCACTGAGTTTCGTCGGTGTGTTCTTGACCAAGACACTTTCCGTTAGCCTCGTCCGACGAATGGGGACGTAAACCGGGCAGTACCGTGTATCGGTCTATCCTCCGAGCACGTTAAAGAACCATAGGAATCTATTTGATAATAAGAGTAGGGCACGATTCTCGGATTCCTATGTATCCTTCCCCTCTCTCTGGGGCAGCTCTAAATAACCTATACTGTGTTGATGAGCCGTTAAACAACATTCATTTCAATTCAATTCATACATTTATTATTGTTTTTTCCCCATAACCTAGCACTAGTCCTTCATAATAAGACTTTGCATTTTGTATACCGTATTTCACATTTTTTGTCTCTTTATTTTGTCTTTTTATTTTTTAACTTTTTTTTTTATTTTGCCTAAATGCGAACAGTAGTCAATATGAAAAAATAAAGATCACAATAATGAAGATTAAACGTGAAAAAAGCTACTGGTTGATATCTAAAAATGTATATATATTTACATAATTGTTATAAACTTCCATTCTTGGCATTGATCTCAGCTCTCTGAACCGCCCAGTGAAAAGACGGAGCTATTATTTTTCAACATTTCAATTAAAGACACACCCGGTTAAAATAAGATACCGGTAATAAATATAATAACAGTCGTGAAAGAAAAGAATATAGTTAGAAGAGTTTATGGATGTGTAAACGTCTTGAAAACTGGTCGACATCACATGTTAGGTTTCATCCTGCGCTAAAACGACCACTCGTTAGTCTCTGTTTGGCTACCAAGATTTAAAGGGCAAAGGTCATAGCAAAAAGAGAAGAATATGTATGGACAAAAGAGGGCCTCAGGGAAGATTTTTGTAAATATATGGTAAACATATTTAAAAAAGACCTATTATTGTAGCAAAATAACATTGTTTTTCATTTTAACTAAGACCAAAGGGTAATATAATAGGGCCGTAAAGATGATGAATTGAAAAGAGGGCCTCAGGGAAGATAATTTTACTAACTGGGCCACTGTCTTCTAAGAGCATTCAATGCATTACAATATTAGGTAAAATATTTTATAAGAGGCTCATTATTGCAAAACCAAAAGAGGGAAACGGCTTTCAAAGACGAAAAGAGGGCCTCATGAAAGATTTTATTGCTAAATGGGCCATTGTCTTGTAATAGCTTCTTTCCCTCATGGTCGTTTCCAGACATGCTGTAACTTATGATATTCGATTGTTTAAATTGAATTTGATTTCATTGAATTAAATTCAAAAGTTAGAATTACTAGAAATGCTTAATCCAGCTCTTTTTCCAAACAAATTTTTACTCCCACCAGGATTTGAACCTGGGTCTTCTACCCTCAAAGGGTAGATGTGTTTACCGATTACACCATAGAAGTGGTACATGTTTGTACTAAGAGCAAATGAACTAAAAAAAATAAACTGAAGTTTCTAATTTCACAGCAAAGTAGTTAAACTAGATTTAGCCCTGGCAACAGGGATTCATTTTGAATTCCAAACAATTTGACGAGGGATCAACAAAGTCAGTGTCACATATTGCAAATACAAGTGTCACATATTGCAAATACAAGTTAATGCAAAACTTACTGATTATAACACCATTTTAACCGATAATTTTGATCGGCAATTGGCTACTAATGACAACCCTGACGCCTATTTGTTGTGCTTATAATATAAAGCAAATATAAATATGTGCCTAATAAATACATAATTTTATATATGCAATTAATATAACATTTAAGCATGAAATGATTTAGATGTGAGTTGGCTGATGGGAGTCATCTGACGGATAGCTGGCAACATCCGTAAGATGAGGGTCATCAACATGAACCTGGTGGTTCAGTAAATCAGTTGGCTGGTTGTTTGAATGATTTACGTCATTTTTAGCACATGTTAGGCCATATATGATCATCGATATCATCCATGGTGGGGGTACACCACTTTTTCCTGGGTAGAAATAGTAGTGTATATCTTCTGCCCATCTGAAAGGACATGCTTTTTTATTTATTCCAACTCGCAGTGAGAGAGGCGAGGTTTCAAACCATCCAAGCCATGGATGCAGTAAATCGGTTTCAAACCATCCAAGCCACGGATGCAGTAAATCGGAATCAACCTTCTCAGCACATTAAACATTTAGGGCACTGCTCCCCGATTCAGATGTAACCTTTCTTAATTTTTTTTGGGCCCATTAACTTCTAGGTATGGTTACAGGGCCGTCGATCTGCCGATTTTGCGTCCGGTAACCGGACGCATTCCCCCCTTCAAAAAGTATGTTTTTTTCTCCCATTTCAGACTCGAAATTCCCCCCTGAAAAAAAACAACAAAAAAAAAAAACTTCTGGTACGTAAAATATTGAGTACAAACTGTATTTAATACAAATAAAACTTGTAGACTATTTAAAACAATGATTATAATCAAAATTATGGCCACAAAATAATTCCCCCTTTCCTGTAAAAGCACGCTAAAATTCCCCCACCTAAGGGTCGCAGTCCCCCAAAACAGATTGACGGCCCTGGGTTATATAAAATGTGTAACCTGTTGCTATAAATACTAAAATAACTTCCTCTGCTTTAACAAGGGCTTGCAACCTTCTACTAGATATGTGTCATACGATGTATCTGTAGGCAGCATTAAAAAAAATTAGTGACTGTCCCGTTCATTTGTTTTGTACAATTTAAACAGAATTAATTTGGTGCATATAGTATATATAAACCATCACGGTCTCTTTCAGCATAAATCCACGTATATAAATGATGTCACGGTCTCTTTCAGCGTAAATCCACGTATATAAATGACGTCACCGTCTCTTTCAGCTTAAATCCATGTAATAAATGACGTCACCGTCTCTTTCAGCGTAAATCCACGTATATAAATGACGTCACCGTTTCTTTCAGCGTAAATCAACATTTAAATGATGTCACCGTCTCTTCAATGTGAATCCACATATAGTAACTTCACTGTTAATTTCAGGTTGAATTTGCTTATAATAACTTCAGTTTAATATTTCCAGGGTAAATTTGCCGCATATATATATATTAATTCTCAGTGTTAATTTCCGGGTAAAAATTTGCATATATAGTAACTTCAGTGTTAATTTCAGGTGAATTCAGGGACTTCTGTTAATTTCAGGATAAATTTGCATATATAGTAACTTTTAGAAAAAAATAGTCAATAGAAAGAATAAAAATAAAAATATAAGAACGCTTTTAAATGCATGGGTTGACATTAATTACTGTAAACAGTATCAAAGATAGAATTATGAAATGAATGTTTTACTGCATTTTTTCTCAATTAAAAAAAAACACGCTTGCGACGGTATGTGTTATGTTCCTAAACTATATAAAAAAATCCACATATATAAATGACGTTGCTGATCCTTCAGTGTAAATCCACATAACAACGTCACTGTCGCTTTCAGCGTAAATCCGCATGTTTCGAATCTTCACTGTCAATTTCCAGATAAATCCATACGTATAAATAATTTCACTGTCTCTTTTTGTGTAAATCCCACTAAATAAACAATTTCAACATCCCTTTTAGTATCAAGTCGCAGTGATAAACCATGTCACTGTCTCTTTCAGCGTAATTCCGTCTGTACAAATGATTTCACCGTCACTGACTTTCAGTGTTAATCCACACATATTATTAATAACTTCAATGTCACTTTCTAGATTAATCCACATGTATAAATAACTTCTACTTTCTGTTTTAAATCTATGTATTTAAATATATCAATATAACGTTAAGACCCGTTTAAGGAATTTTCACAGACATATTCTAACTATCTGGGTTCTATTAATTACGGGTGGGGGTGTTCCTGGTGGTGTTCCTTGTTGTTCCAGGCAGTGTTCCCTTTATTGCGAGTTTCTTTTTCCCATATCCCCGTGCCACTAAAGTAAGTCTCCACTCCTCAAATGACGACTCTACCAGGGGTGTCATTAAGAGGTGGGAGGCGGGGATTTCTCCCTGCTACTTTGACTGTTCTACCTGGCTACTATAAATACTTTTACTAGTATTTTATACAAGTATCAATAAAAATACCCGGCTATTCTGCTCTGGGTGTCGTTTACTTATAAAGGTAATGACACCCCTGCTCTACCGTGCCCTGTATATATTGGTGGGGCGTATGATCAGATCATTGAGGTGTAGCACACCCATTGCAACACAGGAAGTGTCGGCCTGGGGTAGTCGCATAATGGCGTCAATAAATAATTCTCATTTCTTTTTGTAAAAAAAGGCATTTTCACTAATTTAAAGTGCTATTTTTGGTTTATATCACATTGTTGATCTATTTGTTACATTTTTCAAGCATTGTCATGTTAAAATTGTGAGTTTTTAATTTATTTTGCTTATATGGAAATGAGTGTATGAATACAATATTATGGCATCTCGATGTTTATGTTTTTAAAGGGACCATTCATTCATGAGACAAGTTCTTTCTTAGAAGATACATGACCCCCATTTTTCTGTGGATTTTTTGGCAGCATATGTGTCATTTGTGATGAGACTGTAAGTTATTCATTTTTAATTTGGGCCTAGATATGAATGACAACATGGCATTTAAATTTTAATTCACACACAACTCAATGCAACAATCAATGGGCGTGTTACACCTTGATACCATGAATCATTGATACCATGATCATGATGCCAAGAAGCGCTCACGTTTGACGGGAATCACCATATTTTTTACCTTAGTATGAATCTATCTATCTATCTATCTATCTATCTATCTATCTATCTATCTATCTATCTTTCCTTTAATGCCAAGCCCCTGCTGGGGACCTGAATACATTATTATATCAGGAATCTCTATGAATACTCCCTGATAAAACAAATAAATATGTACCGCATTTTCGAAACTTGCCAGCAGTCGCCATTTTGTTTATCTTATAATTGAAGAGGTCGCTACTGCAGAGTTGTCGTTTCTTGAAAATAGTTCAATATGGCCTCGAGTACTCTCCGAGTCGGATTCCCGAGTGACGGAATCCGACGAGGCAGTTCCGATTGGCGCAATGCCATTCAGTTGAACGAAAACAAACTACTCGGGGCAGTTCCGATAGTAAACGAATCGATCGGAACTCGTCGCCAATCCGACGAGGCAGTTCCGATTGTAAACGAATAAGATCGGAAAATCTCCGTAATCGGCTTGTCTAAAACAATTACGAATACAATTTCAAAAGTCCGATCTTTTCTATCCTGTTTTTCCCCAGCAAAACGCATATTACATGGGGTGAAATTATTGCCGTTTACCTTTTTCATAGTCCTCTTTACAATTAAGTAAAGTTTATATCAATTGGTGGACAAAAAGATATAGGTAGAGCCTCTTTAATATTGTATAAATATATATCTTTGATATAACGGCTAAGAGTGAATCTCAGAGCAAATGTAATACGCATTAATCCGATGTTTGTTTGTTTGTTTGTTTGTTTGTTTTTGTTTGTTTGTTTGTTTGGTGTTTCACGTCATTTTCAACATTGACAGGTTATATGACGGTCGATTGTTTTTGTGGTGGAGGCCGACCACCCACTTTTCCTGGGTAGAACCAGTACTGTACACCTCCGTAAGAATTTGACCCACATGAACCTGAACAGGAGAAGGTTAAAACTAGAATTGCTGTTATTAATACTGTATAAATACATAATTATATCTTTGATATAACGACTAAGAATCATCTCAGAGCAAACGTAATGCCCATTAATCAAATATAGAACACATTTCGAGTATTTTACCGAAAAGTCAAAAGTTGTGCTTTCTGATATATTTTATTGACAGTTGTATAATAATAACTAAAACGAAACTGATATCGTTTTATTGCTAGTTTATAAACTATCTACCCCGCATGTTAACAATATCAGTTTCATTTAGAAATCGTTAAAGGGAACAAGATTAAAGACTCCCGCGACATTGAAACAGAAAACGTAATATTATTTACTGCTTACCTCTAACCCGCTATTGATCATTAATTTACATTTTGAAAAGATTTTGAATATTAAGGACTCCGAAGTGGGATAGTTTTTAAACTATAACGACTCTTCACTCGTTGATAAACGACCTACCCAGGGTGAGAGGGTGTGATCACTTTACACTTTCTACA
Organism: Cyrtodaria siliqua; assembly: GCA_037043455.1. Classification (NCBI taxonomy): domain Eukaryota; kingdom Metazoa; phylum Mollusca; class Bivalvia; order Adapedonta; family Hiatellidae; genus Cyrtodaria; species Cyrtodaria siliqua. The sequence continues at coordinate 96,735 of JAWPHD010009182.1, forward strand.
ACTAACGTTATCACAGCAGCCAAGCAGGAATCTAACGACGGTTTGGATGAGCAAAGTGATGATCTCACACGCCGGCTTTGCCATCTAAAGGTCCCGGATTCGATCCTGGAAGGAAATATGAACATTATTAAAGATGGCCAGTACCCTACGGGGTCGATTTACAGCTTGAAATGAGTCCTAGTGTAATTGACCAGATGGAATGGGGGCGTTGGGAGTGGGGAGTGGGGTCGGGGTGCGCGGGAGGGAGGGGGGGGGGGGGTGAGTGTCGGGGAAGGCTCACTTTCGTATGTAGTAGAAAACAAATGAATCCCTATGTCATTGAAAACTGACTACCCGATCATTATTCTCCATGGAGCAATTACCGGGATGGCTTTATTACGAGGATTTATCCACCTCGTTAAATCGCAGATACTAAGCTTAGCTCGTGCTAAATACTCAAGACCTCATACAATTACAATAAGCACATATTTCATAATAAAGTCAAAACACAACTAATGAAAACCTGCTGATATGTTTTACTATGTTCACTTCATACACAATCATTACTGGTTGGGCGTTATCGTCTGGTACATAGATGAATAACACCATGTGTTCATGCAATTGTATGTTCCACCCCCTCCCCTACTCCACCTTCCCAACTAAGCTTCTACACTCGCACACGCACACTCACACACACACGCACACACCGCTCCCGATCACACTGTTTATCCAACAGACGGAAGTTTATTACGAAAACCGAAACTACGCCATTGTATAAATACATGGAAGCGGATCTTGTGAAGCAGGTTATCTAGTTGCGTTATTAAATCATTACGCCCACGCCTTTGAATAAATTATTACTAAAGTGATACCCTACAGTTACAGAAAGTGATACTCTATAAAAAATAGTGTGTCTTTTCAATCTAAATGCAACATAGAAAATTAAATTTGAAAGAAGCATGTTTACATATTACAATCCGATATTATAGTTGACGACCTTTCGAGTGTTTTGCGGCCACCCTTGGCAGACACTACACATTAGAAATATTTTATATAAAAACATGGATTTTGTTATTACCATGACAATGATTTGCATTATGCCCAGCTTGTGGCATACTTTTGATATGTAGTGTCAAAGAGTGAAACCTAAAACCAACGTTAAATGTGACAACTTGACATTGTATCGGTGAATTTATATATTAAAGTTAGTCATTTTTCAAATTCAAATCCTGTCCATGTATCGCATTACATATTGTTCACCAGATTTCTTGCAAAACATAGTGTCTAAAGCTGCATTAACCATAACTTTTAACTTATAAAACCCAAAATAATTACGTTGACAACCATTACACAACTACCGTTATTGAATATTTACTATGCAGAAACAACATGTTTTGACAGGAATTCAATAGTGGTACTAGAAAAATAAGTATCACTTCGTGGGATTGAATTCCATGCCCACTATAAAATTACACGTGCGGAAAAGTGATGATATTCAATACATACTGTGTTCAACACATAATGCGCCAATGGATATCCACGTGACCAATATAACTGTAAATATTGCGGTCCAAATATTGTTTACAAACTTCTTTTTCTCTCAAACTAACGAATTTATTACTACGTACTTATCTGAGTCAATGCACATATGGCTACGTAAGATCTTTCCTTCGAAAAAAGACTTAAACAACACGTTACACAGCAAATAGTATTCCTTCAAGGTGTCAGGAGTACGCGTTTGGCTCAAGCATGTGAGCAAACTTAGGATGCAACATTTTGCATGGCTTGCGTAAGATCTTTCCTTTCGGAGAAAAAAGACTACAAACAACACGTAACACAGCAAATAGTATTCATGCAAAGTTTCATTATTGACAGAGTACGCGCTTGGCACAAACTTTAGGATGCAACATTTTGCAAACTGTTTACGTTAAATACAGTACTGAACTGGCTCAATTTTTCAAAGAGGACCTTCAACATTTATGAATTTCTTTTACAACGTGTACTGTGATTAAAACGTCTACAACATCACGGTTGTGTTCTTTTTCTAACTAACTGCAACTTTTGTTACAAAAACATCTTGGATTTCCATGGAATATATATAGAAATTAAGTGTGCAGTATATACATATATTTCAGTATATAGTATAATATATCACTGAATAAAAATCAGACAGTTTTTTGTTTATACTCGATATATGCTTCACTTACGGACAGTGTCCATTTAAGATGTATAACATAAATCGATATTCCTAAAACGACTGCATGCATTTATAACTATTGTAATGTTATTGTATTGCATCGGTTTTTTCTCCTCGTGAGCGCTTTAAGCTTTTTGGATTATTTGAATAAAACCTTACAATATGAAAAGTTTCGTGTAGGGTCATTACTAAATTACCCTTATTACAAGATGCAGTATATTTAGTAGGTTTTAGACTTTGTTCAAAAGTAAATATACAAAGAAACTGACTAGCAGACGACTTTTCGAATGTTTTAACGATCGACGTATTATAAGAAGATGAAATTAAAAAAATGTAACCTTAACATTACTGATTTCTTCATCAATAACGGCATAATGGATTTTGTCTTTAAGTTTGCCTGCCCGTTTGTAGTTTGGTTTTAATGTATACGAAAACGGTGAATGACCTAACCAATGGTTTCACGAAACTGTGTTTTCAATCTGCTGTATTTGGCAAAACAATGTGTACGAAAGCTTGCACACGTGTCTTCGTTGAAATCGTCTACTGTTTAAAGACGCCCACTGCATTGAATCACGACATTGAATTACCGAAAGTGATACTGTATTTTTACTGATACAGATACGCTAGAAAACAGTTCGTTAACTTTGAAATAATCTCAAAAGCTACTCTCAAAACGAGCTCTCAAACAAAATGTGTGGACACATCCATTCATGAACAGTCGACCGTTCTCGGGACGTGTTCTAATAAAGTATCGGTAAACCTAATTAGAGAGAAATAGATGAAATACTTTTCATTCACAATTTTTGACTGAAATGAGTATTTACTCATCAGATTCAAAATGAATAAGTAAAAAGGAACACGTTCAAAGTAAAAACTAACCACATTGTTTTAATAGTTCATGCTTCCAAAACGGATGTGAATCCATTTAATACATTTTAAAAGAAGCAACAATTCTGATATATAAAACGAAACACTGTTTGAACCTTGTTCTTATTAGACCCATGCTAAAAACAATTTCATCATCATAAATATAGAATTAACTGTGTCAACAGTACAATACATACAAACATAATACTCACGAGTTTTAAAAGTTTATATTACTTGTAGTAGTTCATGAGTAATGGTACTGACTAAACAACTAAGGGGTATTTGTAATACTGTGTTTAATCAAAGCCGATTCTTGGGCAAGTATTTTTTAGACCTGTTACAAACACACAAAACAGGAAAAAAGTCTCTGTTACAATGCGTCAATTACGGGTTTAGATGCCGCATGTTGAAGTAAAAAAAGATCTCTAAATTTCGAACTTTAATGAAGTTCTCGTGGGGCGTCAAAGCTCTTTCAACAAGTAACACTACGATAATTAATCCAGTGTGAAGTATTTGCAAAGACTTACAACGGTTGTTCAGAAGTATCTACTTCTCAGGTCTTTGAGATTGTAAAAAATAATATTACGACAATGTGCCAGCGAGCGATACTTAAAGAAGAGGGCTTGAAGGTAAACATTATTAAAATATGGGTGGTAACACTTCGCACGCAGTAGTCTGAAATGAAAAAATATATTATGACACACCCATAATTAAACGGTTATAAACTGTTCAGGATTTAAATGGTTTTGAGATGGACACGTGGCGATCTTTAAGTAGTGATCTTCATTAACCCTTAACCCCCTACATATATATAATGGACTGTTCTTTCTTTGAATTTAGACCATTCCATTTATGTGACAAAGGGGTGTTTTGGGGAAATGACTTGAGTCATCAGCGGGACATTGTAAACCTTGATCAGTCGGTGGGGTTTACAATGGACGCAAAGGCTATTATAGTTGTGCTTAGCGGGTTAAGGGTTAACCTTAGCATCTTGGATACCATGTTGACTTTAACCCTGCTTGCATAGTATTTAATAACAAGTAAATCGAGTTTTCAATGGTATTCGTTACTTTATACGTATCCCCTATCAATAATTAAATACTGATTCCTCTCTAGAGGAGCCCTGAAACATGTTACTTCAAGATTGCCGCATGCCCATTTAACCCTTAACCCCCTACATATATATAATGGACTGTTCTTTCTTTGAATTAAGACCATTCCATTTATGTGACAATATCGTGTTTTGGGGTGAAATGACTGATCAGCAAGCCGGACATTGTAAACCCGGATCAGTCTGCGAGTTCGAGTCACTCGCAGGCTGATCTGGGTTTACAATGGACGCAATGGCTTTATAGTCCGTGTTTAGCGAGGTTAAGGGTCAAGTCAAATGTTACGTCATGGTTTATGCCATTGTTTATGCCCTGGTTTAAAGCTGTATTTAATTGCTATGGTTTATTATAATGTTTAGCACCTAATCTAGCCTCTTGAAATATGCAAATGTATTTTTATAAGTTCCTTCTGCGACACAAGACTATTACAACCTGACTTTTATGGTAATGTGCTTTACAAAACTTCGTAAGGACCTTGGTCATAACCACTTTCATAGATAGATAGATAGATAGATGACTTTAATTGACTTAAACTTTACAGTTTCTCATCATTTCATACAGAAAATTTGTAATGCATAATTATAATCACATGACAGGTTACACATACTTCTACACACTCACTTATAGTTCAATTTTCAATACTCCTTAATTATTCATAGCTCATATAAATCACACATTTTAATCAATAAATCCAAGGATATAAAAAAACAAAAGGAATTATATATAAAATAACAATTGTGATACATGTGATACAATATTCTTTTTAAACTTGTGAACAGGCTTATCAAAATAGGTTATGATCCTATCGTTTGAAACGCACTGCATGTTTAGTGGTTGACCCATTTACAGTTCGCCCTATGAGCGTTCCTCTTTGATTGTTGCTATGCTGCCTTGTTTCTTATAGAATTTAACCTGTCTGGATATCTTTATTTACACTGTCCCGTGTTATTGGAATGACAAGAGGATAATGCGTGAGGTTTGGAGCACCCTACAAGCCTGGATACACTCCTTCAGCCTCTTTTTGCCACTGACCATTACAAGGCGGTTGGCCTATTGTCAACCCGTTTGTAGTTTGCGATGTTCATGTCTTGATTATTAACATTGTAATTGTTGTATGTTTTAATGCTGTTTTTAATCGACTGTTTTCTGTGAAAGCTACATTTCAGGTTCGACTTTTATACTTGGTATACTTCATAGTTTAAATCATACTTTTTTGCCATTTTCGTCAATGCTTGCCCCATGGTTTATGCTATTGTTCATGCCATGATTTCATCTATTGGTTATACAATGATCTAGGCCATGATGTTTCATACACTGTTTACGTTTATGACATAGTTTTACACCATTGTTAGCATAGTTTAACATCATATCTTACAGCATAATTTACAGTTATTTTATTGTTTATACCATAGTTCACGCCAAGCTACACGACATGGTTTAAACCTAGTTAAGTATATAAACACACACATGCAGTATAATTAATTAGGAGAGGTAATGTACGTAGCACTTACAATTGCAAAGAATTAGACGGACTAAACATTACCAGAGAACTTCCATAATGCATAATGCTTTTTGGTTCAAGGATACACTCATGTGCAGCGTTTTACGTGACATTGCAAAGAACACACTATACTGCTTTCTGCACATGTTTTGAACTTGTCCAGGAGATGGATATTGGACGTTTGAAATTAAACGTTGAACATTCGAAACCAGTTGGACGTTCGACCATTCGAAGTTTAGCATGACGTTCAACATTACAGCCCAGTTAGATAATGGAGATTCAAATTCATTTTGGACGTTCGGACATTCGAAGTTCAGATGGACGCTAAGACATTCAAAATTCAGTTGGACGTTCGACATTCGAAGTTCGGTTGGACGTTCGACATTCGAAGTCGGTTGGACGTTCGATACATTCAAATTCAGATAGGCGTTGGACAAATGAACCCATTTAGATGTTGGACATTCAAATCCAGTTGGACGTTCAGACATTCGAAGTTCAGTTACACGTTCGACATTCGAACCCAGTTGGACGTTCGACATTTTAGTGTCAGTTAGGCGTTATAAACTCGAAGTTCTTTTTGGAAGTTTGAACATTCGAACCCAGTTTGGGACGTCGGACAGTCGAAGTTCAGTTGGACGTTGGATATTTAAATCCCAGTTAGACGTTGGGCATTCAAATACTATTTAGTTATTTAGGATTCTTGACAGGGGACATGGGCTCACATTCCCTGCCTGGAAATTATATTCACCCGAGCCGTTAGGCGAGGGGGAATATATATTTCCAGCAGGGAATGTGAGCCCATGTTCCCTGTCAAGAATCCTAATAACGAATTTTGTTCATACTTCAAAGTCGTAACCATTATTAGTAAAAAAAGCCAAAACACACGATTTCATTTTAATTGTGCCTCAAACAACGACGTTTGGTTTACTTTCGTGACGTCATCGCTCTAACGTCGTTAAATTTAGCGGAATTTTTTAATAAAATAAACGTATCTTGTCACTATGGTTAATGTTTTATTATCTGTAAAATTGCCAAAAAATTACACTTATCGATTATTTCAGACTTTTACACATAGTGGAAAGCGCAGAAAAGCGATAGGAAGGAAACAATCGCGGTTTCCAAAACGAATCGGCAACGTATCGTCGCCATTTTGTAGTTTGTGTATTTTGAGTAATGGGGTTCGTCCTATGTTCACGTCTCGAGACGTAGACATGGGCTCATGTCTCGGCGCATTGACCAATGAAATCCTGAGAATTTTCTTTGCAGTATGACAATGTTGGATGTTGAACATTCGGAAGTTCAGTTGGACGTTTCGACATTCTAAACTACTTGGACGATGCATATTCAAACTATAGTTGGACGTTAGACATTTCGAAGTTCAGTTGGAGTCCGGACATTTAAACCCATTTGGACGTTGACCATTCGAAGTTTAGTTGGATTTTGGATATTCAAACCGGGTGGATGTTTGACACTCGAAGTCCAGTTGGACGTTGAATATTCAAAGTTCAGTAGGACGTCTGACATTCGAATCCCAGTTGGACGTTCGACATTCAAGTTCAGTTGGACGTTAAACATTCGAAGTTAAGTTGGATTGGACGTTGGATACTTAAACCCAGTGGACGTTGCACACTCTAAGTTCAGCTGGACGTTCGACATTCGAACCCAGTTGGACATTGCACATTCAAATTTCAGTTGGACGTTAGACATTCGAAGTTCAGTTGAAGTATGGATATTAGAACCCAGTTGGACGTTTGGACATTCGCAGTTCAGTTGGACGTTGTTCATTTAAACCAAGTTCGACCTTGAACATGCAAATCCGTTTGGACGGTGATCATCGAAGTTCAGTTGGACGTTCGGACATTCGAACCCAGTTGGACGTTCGACATTTAAATTCCAGTTGGACGTTGAACTTCGAAGTTCAGTTGGACGTTCGATCATTCGAACCCAGTTGGGCGTTTGAACTTTCAAATCCAGTTTGACGTTGGACATTCAAATCCAGTTGGACGTTGAACATTCGAAGTTTCAGTTGGACGTTGGACATTCAAATCCAGTTGGCGTTGAACATTCGAAATTCAGTTGGACGTTCGACATTCGAACCAGTTGGACGTTGGACATTCTAGTTCAGTTGGACGTTGAACATTCGAAGTCAGTTGGACGTTCGACATTCGAACCCAGTTGGACGTTGGACCATTCAAATCCAGTTGACGTTGAACTATCGAAGTCCACTTGGACGTTTGACATTCGAACCCAGTTTGATGTTGGACATTCAGATCCAGTTGGATGTTGAACATTTGAAGTTCAGTTGGGCGTCGACATTCGAACCCCGTTTACATTCAAATTCAGTTGAACGCTAGACATTCAAAGTTCAATTTGAGTTTGGACATTCGAACCCAGGTTGGACGTTGGACATTCGAAGTTAACGTCCTAAGTCCAACTTCTAGTCGACTTCACACGCTTGCGTATCGCGCCTGTCAACACAGATGCAACTTCATGGTGCAATAAACAGAGAATATTTGTTGTTTTGAGTGAATAACAGATTTTTATTTCATCGAGCAGTGTGAAGACTTATATTTTACGAATGGTGAAGCATGAGTGAAAATACTGAAGTTTAATCACTTCGAGGTTATTCACGACACAACAACACATTTTTCGTTTTAGTGTATGACTTAATAATCAAAAGTGTACTGCAGTCTGCAAGAAACAATTTGAAAAAAAATCACAACGTCGATACAATCGCTGTTTTTAATTCCCCTAACTTCTAACTACTTAACGATTTCCATAATTTACGAATCATTCTTAGTTAAGTTATTTCCCAATCCACTGATATATTTTTTATCACATAACTTCCCTTGTTAACAGTGTCGAACACCCATTTAATATTCTATTGTATGACACACGTGTAATACAACCTGGAACGATTTTGATTGGTTGATTTAAACCTGTAAAACTACGCAAGTTTATTAACTGAAACTATTTTATTTATTACAGATTCACCAAGATCTGAGTCATAAACTTATTATTTGTGACAGCTTATAAAAATAATTCACGTTATACAAAAACATTATTAGTTTGGTTTGTTAAAAAGTGGCGTAAACTGCTATTCTGTAAAGAGGTAAAACGCGAACTCTTTTATACGCAACGTATGTGAGACGCGACGTTACGACGTCACATATTTTATGACGTTTTGCGCTAAAGTGTGTCTGACGTCCTTGGCGGTTCTATGTCCATCTGAATTAATGTTTACTTATTTGAGTGCAATGTTATGTGATAAAAAGGATCTTAAACTCGTTCCCATTCCATATAAGATTATGAAACTCGTTATGAATTATTTTTAATTTTAACTCGCCAAAAGCTCGTTAAAATTAAAATAATTCATAACTCGTTTCATAAATATTATACGAAATGGGAACTCTGTTTAAGATCCTCAATATAGCAATTTTCTGAGAAAAATAGTTTTTGAAAAATAAATGACCAACTGACATTTTTCACTGTATATGACAACAATTCCTGAATTACTTGACCAGTTTTAAAAAATATAGCTCATTTTCTTAGACCATTACAGTCGAATGATATATGTTAAACAGTTATTTTCAAAACACAAATAAAAAAAAGTTTTTGATATTAAAAAAAAATATATATATATATTCCACACGTATGAAATATCACTTTTATTTCATTGCTAAAATCCACTTTTGTCACCGCTAAGCATAAAATATAAAGGATGTATTGGCCATACTGATCGGTGTATTGTACAGTTTGCAATCCTCAATTCATACTCTGTGTGTAATACATCATTCACAAAAAAAAGTGTGAGAAAGTTAACCCGGTTCGAATAAAATATTGTGCGGTGGTAAGGTTTTTGAGTATAAGACGTATATTAAACTATTCGATTCAAAATCAAATAAGTGGATGGTATAAAGCGTGAATGTCACGCTGGGAGTATTATTTACACGCCACTTTGCAAAAATGAATAATTATTTCAATAAATTTGAATATCAAATTACTTTTAAATGATTGCCTTTATTATAAATTTATTTGTCCATTGTGTGAAGTATATAAGAATGTGTGTTTACCGAAATGTTTACAATTCATATGAACTCCCGGAGTAGCCATCCGGTCTGCGGTTTATAGGCGATATGTATAGAAAAAAACGTAATAAATTTAAATTAAATATAAATAAAACTTTTCTCAAAGTAATTACCATGGTGATAACAAGGTTATGTAGTTCAGGTAAGATTAAAATTTTAAAGCGGATTAATTATCAATAATTCAAGATTACAGGGAATTCTATACTGAGACAGCTAACGGCGGCAATATAGACGCAACTACTAGTTACAACAAGGAACAAAGTATACTCCCCCCCCCCCCCCCC